>UXUI01007856.1:24133-36246 GCA_900576705.1 Enterobius vermicularis
AGAGCAATTTAAAAATGAGTTTCAACTTCACATTTTGGCAAATATCTCGACAACGACGCTACAGATCAGCATGAGATAGCATTAGATCGATAGCTACACATCTGAGAAATCGAATAGTGTCAAAAAAAACTCGTAGGTTTCCAAGAACAAATTAGCTAAACAATGCTTATTATGAATGTAGGTCATAACTTTTAACGAGTTGCTAGCCGCTCTGACTACTATAGCTCTCATCCTGCCACGAAAAAATTTTCGCACTAAATTGGAAATGAAACGGACAATAAATTTATTTAGTTCTTAACAAAACGTATTTGACAGATAGCAACATCTAGAATCAGGAAAAACAAGCAGTGTTACAAATAATTTTATTTAGCAATAGGAATTCGCATCATATTTATACAACAGAAGTAGGAATTATAAAGAGTGTTCATTTCTTGTTTGCTTGAGCTTTAAGATATTCCACTATTGCAGCATGAGAATTTCTTTGTGCAAAGTCAATTGCTTTTGCCTACAAGTATACAATATTCAAGGTTGCATAGTAAAATTTTTTCAAGTCACAATTTATACTTTTGTGCACTACTAGTATAATAGATTGAAGTTTTTTCTACTTTTGTTAAAAAAACTTGTTTTCAAGTTACAGAATAAGAAGGCATTGAACAAGAAACCTTTGCATAAACTGCGTACTTGTTTTTGCCGTTTGCGCGGTTATCATAGCACATATTTACAAGCTTTAAGATCACGAAAACCAGACTTTTACTCTTTTTTATCTCTTTCAAGAGTTATGTTAAGAGAAAAAAAGCGTTAAGTAATTTTAAATAAAACTCACTCCTTGACACTGAGCGTTAAGATCAGCACCTTCTTCCACCAAGTATCTGACAATTTCCTCGTGGCCATTTGCGGCAGCAGCCATCAGTGGCATTAACTAAATTAAGGAAAAGAGATTTTTGTAAAAAAAAAAGATAATGATAGCGAATGTGCTTTAATGATAGCAAATGTGTGACTTGTTCTTAGACCAATACTACTTAAAAAGGTAATATTTTCAAAAAAATATCGTTTCTTCGTAAACTTCAAGTCGAATTGTACAGTAAGCGAGAAATATGGCAAATCTAACAATTTTACGAAAATTTTTAAAAAAAAATTGCTGCAAAGCGTCACTTTTTGAATTTTATGGGATTACAGTAAATATTTTAGAGACTTGACCATTTTTTTCAAAAAGTGCGAAATTAGAAAGTTTCACATATCTGACCGTGTTGTTGTTAACTTTTTTAGGTAAACACATTAACTATTTTCAATTTGTTATTGAAAACACTAGAGGAATCTGTTTTCTCGCAAAGAGAGTAAAAACGCAAAAAAATTTCTGAAACAGAAATTGAAGAATACTAACTATCTTAGACTAGACAGAGCTGTAAGACAAACAATAATAGTTTTTTAAAGGTACATTACATATCGAAAGTTTAGAAGATCGATGTCAGATACAGTCACGTTACAAACGGTTTGATGGTGTAGTTTAATTAAAAAATTTCAATGACTATCTAAGCAATTTTGAAATTTTTTTTAGGAGAACTGATTTTACTGCAAAGTCTGATGAGCCTCGTATACTACTATTAATTTACAGCATCACTGGATCAGACGAGAGACTTCTAAGTTTTGAAATAAAGGATACAGGTGATTAAGTAAATCTTATTTGCATTCTGTGCAGCTTTTCTGTCGTGGTTTGTTCTACCAAAACTTTGGCAGCTATTTTCATTTCTTTCTTTTTTAGGAAGAGGTCAGGTAGAAAAGCAAACAAAAACACAATGCTTTTCTAAACGGTGCACGTTTAACTTTGAAAATGTGACGTATATTTTTGTCAAGATTTTTTTAGCTTTTGATTTTGTTACTAAAATTAAGAAATAATTTGAAATATCTCAAAAAAGATAAATTTGTTTAAAAAAATAAAATTAATTCTGCTTAGAAAAATAATTTTGAAGTGCTTTTACTCCTTGCTTGTCTTTTATATTCACTTCAGCTCCGTTTTCTATCAAGTATTCTACAAGGGCTGTGAAACCATTTTTTGAAGCCATCAACAAAGGTGTTTCCTGAAATAAGCAAATTTACTCTATGTAACTTTGAAAAAATATATTGACTCTTTAGGCTGTCATGACGTTATACAGGCGCAGTTTGTCAGACAGTCTGCAATATAATATTTTTGCATTCCGGTTTCTAAACCCACAAATGTTTTCTTCTTTGAAAAGAGCAACCACTGAGAACTCAACTTGCTGAAGCTGTTAAAACCAAAAGCTGTCTACTTATGGAAAATCTCTCAATATTATTTTATCCAGCAACCTAAAGCAGTGATGTGTTTGATAATAATAGAAATGTTTAAAAGGCGTTTACACCTAATGAAATATTTTTTATAGAAACAAGACGAAAAATACGTGAAACGTAAACTAATTTGTTTTGACATCTTACAGCACTTATTATGTTATCGAATAAATAGAAAAAATACTACATTTACTGGAAGTAGAGAACTTTATTTATAAAGTTAAGTCTTTTCAGCTATAAATTATTTTACTGACTGTTGCGAGAAGTTACCTCATTCGCGTTCTTTACAGAAGTTTCAGCTCCCCTGTCAGCTAGGTACTTTGCAACTTCTTCATGACCGTTGCAAGACGCGATCCAGAACGGGGTACACTGGAATGAAAACCTGGTACAATTGCAATTCCGGATTCGCGCACAGAGTAAATCAGAAGAAGTGAGTAATTTATGCCTTTTTCAGAGAATGTGATCGAATTTTTTTTTATTCTTTTTCGTGCAGTGCAAAACTAAATAAAAATGATGCGCTCAAAACATTGACGCTGTCATGTTACGTATTAATTTACTTGTTTCGTTGATAACGAAGTCTTAAATATGAATTGCTCATAGATATTTGATGTGGGTAATTATTGCAAATTTGCTGCGTGCTTGCTAGTCTGCAGTATTCTATAAAGGAGAAAAGTTGACTATGCAAAGCTCTTATAGCGAAGTTTTACCGAATGAAAAAGGTAACGCAAAATTTTGTTGCACATAAACTTCTTGGTCAACAGATGCACTGCTTAGTTAACATCTATCATGCGTTACTCTGAGATTTCATTTATTGTCTCAACATTGTCGCAAAATTTTCTCCGAATCAGCAATACTTTTTTTCTCTCCGTCTCTTTCCAAATGAAATTTCAGACGCATTCACAACAAATTTGATTTATTTATTGAGCAGTAGAGGCAAATGACAAAGTATACTAGTTAAAATCATTAATAATCTGCAAGTTTTTCACTATCATAATTTTTCTTTGATCAGTAAACTATTTTTACATTAAAAAAATGATTTTGGTATCAAACCGTCTAATTCTCAGCAGCTGATTACTGCAGTTCTGAACCTGCTGTATTTTTGCGGCTAAAACGCGCAAATTTGCAAGTTCACAAAAAAATTTTTATCTTTTGGCTTACATCATTGGTACCGGAGGTACAAAAGAAGCGCAAAAAAAACGACATTTTCTTTGTACTTTCATAAGTTTTGTTTCTTCTGGAAATTTTTATACTTAAAACTTTTGCAATTCTTTTTTAGTTTTTAAATAAAGTATTACCCCAGTTGTAGTCTTTATATTAACGTCGGCGTTTTTTTCTATCAAATACTTTACAACTTCTAGGTGGCCATTTTCAGCAGCAGCATACAGTGATGTACTCTGAAGAAAAATGAGCTATGGCTTTCTAGAGTTGAGGCAAAAGCACCATAACACTTGAGAATAGTCGGCTTTAACTTCTTTTCAGAAAATGCTTGGTAAAATAGCATGAAACTTTTAGACATCGATTAAATTTAGGTATTATGTAACGTGAATATAAAAATCCTTCTTAATTTTTTCATTTGATAGACAGGCTCTGAACTTCATTATGCTGCAGAAATTTTTCTATTGAATTTGACTTATAAACGTAGATACATCTTTTTTTCATAAAACCGTTTCTAAATTATTTCACTTTTGGTCAAATATAAAATAAATCTGGCTTGTCAAATTCTCGTTTTTTATTTTTTAACTGGTAGCGCTCGTGGGTAGACTTTTTAGAGGGAGTGACGTTTAAAGATAAAAATAGCAAAAAAACCACATTATTTTTCACTAATAAGTCTTGTGAACTTTGGAAAAGCTTTTACCCCGTCTTTTGCCTTTTGGTTGACACTGTTTTTCTTTGTTATCAAAAATCTCACAACGTCAATTCTTCCGTATTCTGATGCGACATACAAGGGCGTTTTCTAAACAAGGAAATAAACCTTTTGAAGAGCGCTTAGAAGCGCGAGTGCAGTCAGCCTGACATTCCCAGTTCATCTGTACAGCTCGCAACTTAGATTTCGCAAATTTTTTTAATATAAAGTACAAACTGGTACTTACTTGTTTTTGAAAAATCCATTTTATATAAGTAAATGTATATGCCCAAATTGCGGCAGAGCAATAAAAATTTTGAAGAGAGGCATAAGAAACTTAGGTAGTCAAAAGTCATACTCCAACTTTTTGGTATCTATTAATGCTTTTTTAGCAGATAAATTTCATCTAATTTAAAAGCACATGTAAAGTGCAAATTTTTTTCAAAGAGAAAGAATTTTTAATTTTTTACAAAAATGGGATTTTTGCTTTTTTAATTGCCAAGTATATTAGTTCACTTCTAACCTCGTCTTTGTCTTGAACATCAATTTTGGCTGCATTTTTTGCTCGTTCTACCAAATGCCGAGCAATTTTCACGTCGCCTATTTGCGATGCAACATGCAGTGCCGTTCTCTAAAAAAAAAAAAAAAAAGTAGTCGTTATCACGAAAGTTTTGTGCAACAAGGCATTTGAAAAACGTCACTCAAGTGTAAAAGATAAAGGTGACCAGAACCAATAACAACGGTGGCTTCTGCAATGTTTAGCTGACCACCATTTTAATTTAAATTTCTAAGACTACGCAAATTTTCTTGTACAGAAGACAGGAGAGTAAAGAAAAAAATGTTAAAAACTCATATTATTTTTTGGTTTTTGACTTAGTACTTCTAAAAGCTAAATTATTATTCTGCGGTAGGAGTAGAAAGTGTTTATTTAATTAAAATTGAATTAACAGACGTCAAAATACAAAATGATTTTACAAAAATTCTGCAGATTGGCGATAATGACGGCAAAGCACGCCTTGGCGGTGCGAGATTTTCCTGCACCGTCATATCTTGCCACTTATTTACACATATATCTTAAGGTACAGATGCCACAAAACAGTTCTGCCGCAACGGCAAATTCTCAGCCTCTAATGCTGCCTGTTCTCGATTCTACTTTGACAGTTTGCAATGCGGTTGTGTACATTAAAAATATTTTTCATGACTCTTAAGCTGGAAAAGTTGACTTATAATGTAGATTTTTCGCTTGACGTTTGTTGCAAAGCCTGTCTTCTCAGACGAAAATGTTGAAACCTCACCTATAACCGTAATTTTTGTACACTTGTTTTTTTTAGATCTGGTACGGCTTCGGTAACAGAGATAAAGAAGGATCAGGTAAAGCGGAACAGATATTTTAGTTGTAAGAGTTTTGGTTTTTACGGTAAAATTTATAAAAACTTAATTTTAAAAAATATTTTTTTTTGAATTCTGAAGTAACGCAATTGTTTCTATTTTTCACTACTGCACCATTCTTCTTATTAACCTTTCTCACTTTCTACTATCAGAAAGGGCCAAACTTGTTCATAATGTCATATTGCTATTTCTCACTGTCTTACGTACTGTTTCTCTTCTACAAAAAGGCTTTGATGCCGTTATCTGATGTCTCACAATTGAAAAGTCCTCGACCACACAAGCTGTAACGAGAGCAAAATGGCTCTCGTCGAAGAACACATGTAGAAGATGTCTTTTTTAATGCTCCTTATCAAAATATGTATATAAGACTGTCAACGTGCAAGAGCTCTAACTATTGTTGTGCTGCGATCATGTTTTTATTTTTTAAATGTAGAAAAACAATGAAATGTTTGGTTGTTTCTTAACGGATGTACCAGTTTTCAATACCTTATTCAATTGATGTTGAAAAGCTAAAGAAGAACTTACTGTAAATGCATAAAGCAACTTTTTCAAGAATTATCGTAGTTTTCAAAAGATTTTATTATTAAAATATTTGAGGTATTTGCTGCATAGGAATTCTGCTGATTTAGATAAAACAAATGACAGATATATTTTCTCTGAGAAAAAATTGTCAAATTGATTCTCTTAAGTAGAAACAAAAAAAACTTAGTTTGTTGTATAGTTTGGCGAAAATAATTTTGCAAGAAGTGTAGGTAAGAAAAGTTGGTATTAGAAATGTAAACGTTGCAAACCTGCTTTTAAAGCTTACTTTGCTTTTATTTTGCAAGTTGACATCAATTTCTCCAGCTATCAAATTTTTTACTACGTCGAAATCTTTGTTGTAAGCGGCAATCATTAATGGAGTCCACTAAAAACCAAAAATTTTATAATCAGTGTAAAGAATTTTACTATGCAAACTTTACTAAACCACGTATTTCTTTACAGATTTTTAATGCTTATTTCAGAATTACTGACAAAGAACTTCTCAAAGCACTGATGGTTTTTTCAATAAACTTTGTAAGTTATATAAAAGTTATTTTCTCGAGGCTTTACCCCGTTAACACTTTCCACATCAATTTTGGCTTTCTTTGCGACCAAAGATTTGAGAACTTTGTTGTGTCCGTTTTGAGAAGCGATTGTTACTGGCGCCCACTAAAACGTAAAAATACATTTTCATTATTGTATTCAGCAGTATAATACATAAAAGTTCATAATTCATCAGTCTACAGTGGTTTTAGGAGGAAAGCTTTATAATATATTCCTTTTAAAAAACCTTTTATTTGTAGTGTAAAGAAAGCTAATTATTAAAGAACTTCTAAAAATTAAATAGAAAGGTGTATGAGAAGTTATCTTATTAACTAAATTTCTTTTAAAATTTGCTTTTCATTTCTGTCTTTTTACAGTTCTCTTAAAACTTTCTTTTTTTCTTTCCTGATTGTTTTTCTACAAATTTCACGTTTCTAATAGATGTTTTTCAGGTAGACAACACAGTGAAAGCAGACTCTCAAAGTCAATAAGCTCCTAAACCAGAAATTGGCTTTTTTATGTTTTAAATTTTTTGACATTTTAAAGTATAGTACTCCGTCTTCCTTCGCTGCGTTTACATTTCCTTTGTTCTCTAAAAGGTATTTTACAACGTCATTATGGCCTCTTTCAGATGCAAAATACAACGCCGTTTCCTGCAATAGAAAATAATACTGTTTGGATGTTACACTTTGAAGTTCAAATTCAAATTTTTTTTGTTCTAGATGTCTTCTGTCTTGATTCTTAGTATCTGTTTGTAATTTTTAAATGCTGTATGAAAAAACTGTTGCTTTTGTTTTAGAAAGAGAAAAAACTAAACCAAATAATAAAAATTTCTTTCTAGACTGCACAAAATCATGAGTTTTTTTTTAGAATAAATGCGATCTTTCAAAACTGTTAAAATTTCATCACAAAATCTTTATAAAAACAATTTCTAAAAAACAATAAAAATGACGAAAAAAACTATAAAGGTGTAAGTTTTTACAGAGATTCATCAATCTGTTATTTAGCGCAGAAGTAACAAAACATTACTCCACTGTTGCTGACTGCATTGACTTTAGCTCCCTTTTGAATAAGATATTTAACAACATCAAGATGTCCGTTCTGAGAAGCGACCATAAGCGGCGTCCACTAAAACAAAGACCTCTGAAGTACGGAAAGTTTCACTTGCGTTTAAGATTTATTATTAAGCAGTTTAATATTACTATTTTTAGAAAGTTTATTCAGTATTCTTATTTAATAAAACATCAAAAAGCCTAAGCTTGACAAGAAAAAAGCAACTCGATTTTATTGGCGAAATTTTTGAACTGCTTTAGTGAATTTGTACCCCGTATCTGTTTGTTCCATTTACGTCGCTTTCTTTCTCGACGAGATATTTCACGACATCTGTTTGGCCGTTCTTGCAGGCTATCCACAATGGTGCTCTCTAAAGTAAGTGATTTAACCTTTCCAGCATGGTCGTTTTATATATTTGCTTTTGATTCCACGTTTTTCGAGGCTGATCAATATTGGCTTACTTCATTGTTGACGTCTTCCTTCCAATCGGCTTTACCCTCCTCGATTAGACACTTTACAATGTCAGCATTACCATACTTGGAAGCAATCATCAACGCAGTCCACTAAATTGAGAAAATGTCATAGACCGAAATGCGCAAATAAATTTGAAAATTATTGATTTCCAAACTTTTATTTCTGCATTCATGCCGTCGACTATTTGAGTGTAAAAGTGCGTCACTTGTCACAAATTTTTAACACTTCAAAAATGACTTGTATAAGTTAAAACAACAGCTATTAATAGCAACTGAAAAAAGAATTATTATGTTCTAAAAGGCGCAAGTCAAATTTAGTGATTTTGCTATTGGTAAAGCAGGAATTTTGACTACGATATTGGAAATTTAGACCGATAAACGAAGACTTTTAAAAACACTTAGCTGCAAATACTATCAAGTTGACTGGGTTATAAATAGAAAATAGTACGTTTTTCTTATTTCTTGCTGAAACGTCAGCTTTCCGTTGTAACATGTATCGTACAGCATCAGTATGACCCTTTTTTGAAGCTACCATCAACGGTGTCCACTGAAGTTTCCAAAAAAAACTTATATTAAATCAAGTTTTTTTTAAATACTGAAAGGTCTCATGCAATTTGATTCAATCAAAAAAATAATGCTGATTCATAACTGAATAAAAACAAATACTTTTGATAAAAAAAGAGTGCATCAGAAACAAAAAATGGTGGAGTTTTAAGTAGTTAGATGAGAGTTTTTTTTTCAAAATTTGTAGAAAGAGATTGTAAGATATGCTACGTATTATAGAAATACGTCAGCTCCAGCTTTAAACCAACTTACTTTCTACTGTATTCTACAAACTTTTTATCAAGACAGTAACCTTTACTAATATTAATAAAATAATTGCAAACTATTTTGGTAAAACCCAACATTATTCTCCTTTGCAGCATTTATATCGCTCCAGATATCCATAATATACTTAAATACAGGAACGTGGCCGTTCTGAGAAATTCCGATTAACATGTTTATCTGTAACAAATAGAAACGTATTCGGTGGTTTTGTGGGAGCCGTAACGTTCTTGGCTTTCTAAAGGCAAGCGAAAATTTTCAACTTGTTAGTGTTAGATAGCCAACACAGATGTTTCAAGTGAATTGAAAACTTTTGATAAACTGTAAATTTAAGAATTAACAAACCATGTTAATTTAAAAAAGTGGTCAGCTTATTGCATTAATTCTAAAATTTTTCAAAAAATTTTTTACTCCGCCATTTTCGTCAAGGAGATTTGCTCCTCTTCGCAGTAGAAACTTTACAATTTCCAAGTATCCATTTTGAGCTGCCAGGAATAAAGGAGTTCTCTGAAGTAAATAAAAAATTATAAAAAAAACATATTGGCAGTGCTTTAAATTATTTGGTCGCCGTCTGCAGAACTTTTTTGGTACCTTGGCAAACTTAAAAACTTAAAAGTCTGCAAAATAGATCTGTTTCGACAACAAGATCTGATATTTAAAAAGTTTCTTTGTTTTTAAAACGATAAATATACGAAAGGCAGATAGAAATTTTAATTCAAACCTTGTTTATTTTTTACCAGCTTTTAACTATCTAAAGAAACAAAAAAAATTATTTGATTGCAAACAAAAATTTCTCCTTTGGCGCTTTTTACTTACACTGAAACGTTCCATTTTTGGCTGCTCAAGCGACAAATTCTCAAAATTAGTTGATGAAGTTTTAGATTCAAAAAAAACCAAAGAAATAAATTTTTTTGAAAATACGAATTCTTCTAAATTTGTTAACTTTTTTCGTTTATTTTACCTTGTCGCTATCAAAAACGTTAACTTCGGCCCCTCTGCGCAACATTTCTTGCACAATTTCCATATGACCATTTTGAGCCGCTTTTAGTAGAACTGAGTTCTGAAATGAAGACAGGTTGTATTCTTAGCAAGCTTGGAACGCATCAAGATAAAATCTTGGATTTTATCGTTACCGACTGTTTTGAGTGCACAAAGATAGCAAGAAAACTGATGCTGTTTTATTTTACTCCAAATTAATTTTAAAAATTAAAAGATAAAAAATCTACTGATGTTATTGTGCATTAAGGACTTATATACATCACTCTTACTCAGCAATTATTCTTTACTAATCCTATTAATGCTTTCGTTGTACTGTTAGAAAAAATAAAAAAACGAGTTGCAGATCTCAGACGAGTATTACAAATAAACTTTAAAAACACTAACAATAATCTTTTGAGTTGACTCAGCATGAGACAAAGAGCTCGCATCCAACATTTCACGTATTTCATTCATATTTCCCTCTTCAGCCTTTCTGTTTAACTCATCCATGTTGTAATACTTCCCTTCCATGGTTTTAACGACGAATCGCAACTGGTTCAGTAGACGAAACTACAGAAGTTTAGAGGAACACAATATATCTTTTAAACTTTTTAAAACTTTTACCTCTTTTTTTTTTTTGATTTAACATTGATCTGCATCCCATGTTTAACTGACTGTCGCCGCTTAGTAAAAAAGTTACTAACTTGTAGTTTATAAGTTGGCAAGCCTAATTAGCTAAATCCAAAATGTTGGAAAGTACTTTAGCAAGTGACATTTACTGCCTTTTGCTTGGATAATTTCACTAAATAACCGAGCAGAATGCAATGAAAAATGTAAAATTTTGTAAACGGGATATTGTTTTTCATTCATCACAAACGTTGAAAAACGTCCTATTAGCAGCTCGCTAAACGCCTGTATAAATAGAAGAAATAGTTTAAGAAACATGATAAATGTTTTATTACGAAAGCTAAAACGGAGACTAATGAAATCATTTTTTCGCCAACACATTTAAGCCATTCTAGAAGGCGGACCGCTACAGTGTGCCTTATCACCAGCGAGCATTTATTACGGCTGGTTCACTCGACTAGTGTTACGTTTAAAATACCTGTATTGGAACTGTGAGCAATTGTCATTAAAATGAACGATGTATTAGTGGACTGCTTTTATCAGCATGATAACCTGCTTGGCTACAAATAAATAATTTTTTCTATTGAAAAAAAGATACATTGTTATTTTTTGCAGCAAAAAGTTGTTTTATTTATACAATGCGCATTCAAAAAGTTTTGTATATACCGATACAAGTTTTACAATTTGTTTAGTCTTTGGAAAGTCATTAGCGCTTCTACCATTCATCTTTGGTAAACCCACAAAATAACTTACCATAATTAATAAAGTAATTTTAATCAGAATATCAGATAAGTTTTGGTAGCACAACACTTTTGAAATCGATCGAATTTTTTTACATGTTTTTTATTAAAGATAAAGTCAATCTTGCACTGGTGAACAAAATCTTTTTCTTTGTTCTTTTATCATATCTGTATTCTGCAAATAAGTTTGTTACTAAAGCTTCTAGAAATAAAGAGTTACTAATGCTAATTAATTTTATAGTTTTTAAAACAATTTTCGCTCTGCTAACGCCACTCGTTAAATTCATAAGTTTTCTTTATATGCCCCAAAAAAGCAGCGCCGCAGCTTTTTTTAACCTTCAGCTAATTCAGATGACTTACCTTCTGGTTGCAGAAAGAAAGATTGAGTGCTATTATGTTTTTTCAATTTGTGGTTCTAGGCTTTTTAGGAAACGTGTAAAAACTGCAGATTTTTCTTATGTACTTTTGCGCTTTAGAAGCGCTTAAGCTCACAAAGGTAAATTCTGCGTTTCTTCGCTCCTTTTGACCTGCACAACCATGACAAGCTACTCTTTTACACTGCAGTAAAAAATGATAGCTGCGGAATGCTTTTGTCATTTTCGTTCAGTTATTTGGAGATAGGCATTTTCTTACACGTCATATAGGTGAAAGTACGGCTCAAACTTTGCTTAACATTAATAAATCTATAAAAGTCAAATTTTCAGTACATTTTAGTTGTCGTACTTCAAAAATATTAAGCGTGGAGGCCAGAATCTTAGTACTACAATTCGGCTGCTTATTACATATAGGCGCCGTCATTTCTAATTTCCACTGGGCGGG
>UXUI01007857.1:0-24408 GCA_900576705.1 Enterobius vermicularis
AAAAAGTGTGCGATTTGACGTGGAATGGCCCATATATATGCGTGGATTGTTTTTTGCCAGTTTGCACTCTTTTCAGCTAATGCCTCAGAACTCTTTCAGATTCTGTTGTTTGTTAGAAATTGGCTCTTATTTTAAAAATCTAAGACAGTCTTTGTTCTGCCTACTTATCTGTTTGAACTGATTAAAACTCGTAATACATTTTCAGAAGTAGAAACAAACGAAATTTTATAGGAACAAAAATTTTTGAATTTTGCGAAAGTGTTTGGAAATTGAGAGCATTTTTTAAAATGTTGCTATGTGAAAATAAATCTGCGAAGACTTTTATATTTCAAATTTTTACAGTTAAGCAGTAGATTTTCAGCGATTTTTTTCAAAGGCAGATAATGTTAAGTTCAATGCTGTGGACTTGTTCAGCAACACGTCGGACGGGTCTTACTTATGAAGAAGCACTGGAGTCAGAGCGAACTGCAATGGTATTAATAGTAGCTTTGATTTTTTGGGAAAAAATACGGAAGTATAATTTCTCTGATTTTCAAATATAAATTTTTTTTTTCTTAACTTTGCTTGCTGGTTGTATCATATGATTTGGATTTTCAGGAAGCTTTAGAGACCATTCCTGATTTTTTTGGGGCTCCAGTACTATATTTAGTTCATGCTTTATCCCATCGCGGTCGTCTCGATGATCTCGTTAATGATGTTTATTCATTTTTAAAAGATAGGTACTTTGTGGGTGAAAAATGTACTTACACTGGTGAAAGAAGAAAGAAGACGGTTCGCATTATGAGTGTGTCGTTTAAAGGAGCAGACTTCACAATTTTTGCCGGTGATTTGGAAGCTGACTCTGTGAGGGGTGAAGATGAGTAAGTGTCTATTGAAGCACTTTTCTGTTCTGACTTTTACGAAATTATTTTTTATTTTTATTTCTCAGTCATATAGCGCTTTTTTCACTGTTTTTTGATTTGAGTTGAGCCATAAAACGGTTTTTTGTTTAGCAGATTATAAAAATACAAGATCCTTTTTGGGTATTTCGTTTAAAAACTGCAAATGAGCTAGTTAATCAGGTATTCCTATTTATTGGGTTTTCTTTGTGTTGTTTGTTAGCCTCTTTGCACTACTTAGCTACCCGGTCTCATCGTGGGTTTCGTGCGTTTTGAGGTTTTCAAACTGCAAAAGTTGTGGAACTTTTTTTACATTTAAAAGGAAAATAATTTGCTGATATGGAAAAGATTTATCGAATTGCTGGTGGCTATAGTGTTTTTCCTTTTTGTTCTTTGTTTTGTGGCAATGAAAGCATAAGAACTTGTATTTTTTACCACTTCTCATTTCATTTTTGGGCACAAACTGAAATTTTTTAATTTAGGACGAGAAAAATTGAACTTTTAAGAATAGGCGCTGCGGAAGACTATACCTATACAGTACAGATAATAGAGGAGGACGGGTCAGAAGATGATAATGGGGTGCGAGAGGGAGTTGTGTACAGTCAACTGTCGTAAGTTGAGGTGGTCTTCTGTTCCTCTTGAAATGCTTTTTTGACAGGAACTTTGTTTAGACGGCCGAAATCGATAGCGTCGAGGGCTAAACTCAAACTTTTCCTCAAAAACTCTTGTGATATGATGTCTAGAAGACAAGACGTCAAGGTGTTTTTTGCTTTTTTGGTCAATTTTTTTGCGTTTTCGAGGTTACAAAAATTTGTTTTTCACAGTCGCTGCTACTTTTTGAAGTTTCACGGAAGAAATTTTTTTATTGTAGATTGAGGAACAGCAGTTTGAACTTTGAACATTTACAGTTTTTTTAATAGTGGTTTCATAAAATCGTAAGCGGCTTTATTTTTGTTGTTATTGATGACTTAGTTGTAGGAGGCTTTAGTAAAGGACTACGGATTGGATATGTTAACCTGGAACGAAGTTTTTGGTGGTCCTGTGGCTCAGTTTCCACACACACCAATGTTACAGCGTGGTCGCTCAAAAGGAACGCTACACGTTCATACATGTGTGGATAAAAAATTTATTAGTTTTTTATTCCTAAATTAGCAGCAAACTTTGTATGCTTCATGGTAAGCTTTCAGCTGAACAAGAGAGGCAGTGCACATCAGTAAAAGATCTCGGTTTAGTCAGTGGAGATGTAATTTCCCTAGACAAGAAGAATCGTGGGCGCCCAAGAACTTTTTGTGGAGGCGAGAAGCGTCCAGCTCAAGAACTTAGAGGAACACCAATAGTCAGTACAAAAAAACAAAAACCGTGTTCAGGAAAAAGTGGAAAATCCAACCAGAAAGGGAAAAGACGGAAAGAGGTTTGTTCTTCACAGTCGCCGCTGCTTTTGGAGATTACATGGAAGAAATTTTTTATTGTAGATTGAGAAACAGCAGTTCGAGCTCCAAATAATGTTCCAACAAGCACGCAGTGCTGGAATGGAAGATCTTTCGAGTTGGGAGCAGAGTGAAAAATTGCTTTCAGAAGAGGAGATTGGTGATTTGAAATCTGCAATACGTGTTGCTAAGGAGGAGGTTATATCAACTGTTCGAGAAAGATTATTAATTTATTTTTAGCTGGCTAGATTATATGCATGACGTTTTTTTGAAAATGTTTTTTTGACTGGCCAGCTCTTCTTGAAACCGTTTGTTTCTTTATTGTTTTGATACTTTTTATGTTGTTGTGGAGTACAAGTTTTTTTTTCTGAAAACCATGCTATTTCAAATTCTTAATCCGGTTTTTTTTATGTAGAAAAGAAGAAAGGAAAAAGAAGCAAAGCAGCGTAAACGCGAATTGTACGTTGAGTGGAAAAAACCAAGAGACGACCTTTTATGTGATGATTTAAAGGTTCTTACTCGTATCTTAGTATAGGTCATAAATTTTCTCTTGGTGAAATTCTCTTTTTTCCGACTACTTCGTGTATGAGCTTATTTTGCTCCTGAAGAGTGGTGGTTAACTGTCATCCAAATAGACCTGTTTATTTCAGCCTTTACCGAAGCTAAAGAAGCTAATATTACCGGAGTGGTTGAATGAGAAGGATTTTGGTGATTATCTTCTTATTTATCAGTTTTTCCAAAGTTACGCGGAACTTCTGCCTATTCAGGAAGTTGGTGCTCGCGATTTATTACTTTTCGTGCTTTAATTAATCTTCTAGGATATTTTGACAAGCTTTCCTTTCCTAAAGATACAACTTCAACAGTACAGGTGCGCGGGGCGTCGGATGTGACTTTTGTAGATGTTATTACCGCTGTCAGAAGTCGAGATCCATCTTCTGCTTGTTTTGTAGAACTTATGCATGTTCTTTTACTAGCGAAAGCTGAAAGAGCAGATGAAGAAGATGGGGATGAAGGTAATAAACTATTATCTGTTAATGGAATTTCTTGAAGTATATTGAAGAGATTTCTTGTAACAGAAAGAACTTTTGAATTTTTTGATTTATTTTGTATTTATAAAATAGGTACTAATTGAATTGAGTTTAAGCGTCAGTTGTTTACCGCCATTATAAGTAGGTTTTTGTCACTGGTATTTGAGGCGTGCTTTTTGTAGTCGATTTGAGCAACAAGGAGGAACTTCCTGTTGACGCTAATAATGACTTAGAAAATAAAGTTCATGGGAGCCGTCTGCGATGGGTGACAAGGTTCCATGAAAGAATACGTTCTACTCATGGTACGCTTCGTAATTCTATAGGATTTCTTCCTTCAGCTCTTTTCAGAAGCTTATCATTTTTAATCAACCATTATTCTCTTGGCTCTTTGCTGGAACTTTTTTATTTTAAAGGGAATATAAAAGTATTTATTTTTTGTGCCACCTCTTATTTTATTTAAGCTTCCTTAAAAGGAAGGTTTTGTGATCACGCTTTAGGTATGAGTGCACGTCATCTGCCGATTGACTGGATGACAATGACCGAAGTGCTCCGTCTCTCATTGCTTTCTTCCGGTTATTTTACCGGTATAGGTACTCATCGTTTTCGTCTGTTTAGTAGAGGTGGGATTCGTTGTTTTGAGGATGAAGGTTATATATTTGTTATGAATAATCCGAGGACAATGCAGAAGCTTGCGCAGGTTAAAAACTTTTGTTTAATTAGTTTCTTCCTGGAAGTTATTTGAATTAGAGCTACTCTATTTTGTTCTTTTTATTTGCTGAGTTAAATGTGAAATAACTTTCATTTTATTTGTTGTATTAATTGCTTAGAGCAGAAAACATTCAAGGGCACTGTTTTTGATCTCCTTCCTGAGGAACGACTCGCGTTACTTCAAGTTCTTATACATCAGCTTATGAGTTACCATAAGTTCCGGTCGTTGTCTGAGGAACGAATTTCGGCCATTGCTGAACTGCGGCGAGATTTAAAAGCATTGCGTGCCTGGGATGCATCTCAGGTTTATAAAAATTTAAAAACAGAAAAATTGTTTTATTTTCTACTGTTTACGTGGTTTAAGTTTTCCAGTTTTAGGAGAAGAAAGCGAAAGAAGCACGTTTGATCTTGGAATTCGTAGCGGAGCAAGTAGAGGAAAACGGGGAAGCGATTAGAAGTGAATTGACAAAACGACCCAATCCATCAAAGTCTACCAATTTCTTGCTGAGCTACTTAACAGTATCTAAAGATTCAGTTGCAAGCAGACGTGAGGAAGAAGCAGTAAAGGTTGTTTCAAAATGTTATTCATAAATCATTTTACGCAGATTTTGCCGACGAGTTCACGCGAGGTTTCATCTTTAGTTTTCCGTCATTGGTAACAATACCGAAAATTGATTTTTTAATTGGGATGTGTAATAAAGTTTTTCAAGGTTTTGTGAAACTTTTTGGGTTATGTTATTATGGTGCTTTACACAAAACACGCGTAACTTTTTGCTTAAAAATATTTATCGTTTTTTTCCTACTTTTTTTGCTCAAATAAATGGAACATTTGATTTATTGTCTGCAGTTTAGATACTTTTGGACGGGGTTGCCTACGAAGAATTGAAAAATGTTGAAGAAATAGAAGCAATACGTGGTCTACAGAAAGAGCACTATTCGGCAAAAGAATGCTCCCTTCTTAGCAAAGTTTACGACTTGCAATGTACTTTAGTTTTTTATTTTTCTCCTCGTGGAATAGTGAAGTATTTCGCTGTTAAGAAACCATAACTATGAAGTCTGGGTTTCGTGTGTTTTTGGTGCTAGAATCCTTATTTATCAGTAACTTGAGCTATACTAAAATATTTTTTCGTTTAATGCGTTACAGATTAAATGTTTATTCACTTCTAGCAGTAAATTTCGCTTGAATATGTTGTTTTGTTATAATTTTCTAGGTCAAATGGGCTACAATCAGTTGGGCAGAGATCGGGCGTTTCGCATTTACTGGGTTGTTGATTCATTATCTTTACTTCTTGTTGAGGACCAGTTCGCCGAAAATGAGAATATTCCTTCTTGTGAAACTCCTACTCCACTTGACAAGGTTTGCGGCTATTTTTGACGAAATTTACTGTGGTTATACGTTGACCTTTTAAGGTTGATGATGGGATATACAGCAAGATTTCCACAGATGAGGAATTGCGTAGTATGCTTTTATCCTGTACGGCATCCGATGGTTGTCCTGTTCATTGCAAACGTCCCAGAATTCGCTGGTCTTTCGTCGACACCTTGGAAACTTTGGAATCGGTAACAAAGGATATCTTGTATTTGTTATATAATGTTCTTACTACGGATACCATAGTTTTAATATTCGTTTTTGAAGCTAATTGACGCTTGTAACCTAAGGGGTTATCGAGAGCTAGAACTTGTGGAGAACTTGAAGTTCCTGAAAAGTCGTTTAAGCAATCTCGTTTCTAGATCAGCCAAAAAGGTTGAAGTTGAAGTTCTCAGTTACTTTACATTTTCTTGTTTCACTCATTTTTGCTTTTAAAAGTTTTGTATTATTAATTGTAAAGACAAAATCTGTTTCTTTTCAGCATTGTTCTGGTGAGCTGTGTAAAGGTTTGATGATTTCGCCAAACGACCCGGCATCTGTTGTTAGCACCTTTGATTGGCGACAAGAGTTTATTGAAATGTTGCTCGATTTTGAAGAAAAGGTTATGTTTCTGACTATCATTTCCAAGAATTGTGAATGTTCCAAATTACTTGTTGCTTTTCAGATGGAACAAGGCGGCATAGGTCATCTTCATTTAGGTGGTTCGTCAGCTCTCCGGGAACGGTGGAGAGAGTCTTTAAGTAAGGAGTTCAGTACCACAGAGTTTTTGAATGGTATGTTCCCTGTTTTGACAAGTAGTTATACCACGTTCTATTTCCGCATATCTTTACGGTCAGTCGTTAATCTCTCAGAGTAGCAAAAAAGTTTTTAAATTATAGGAGATATAATGGTTTTCGATGAGGTTGTTGTAACTTACGACAGATTAAATGACTTGAGCCCAGTCCAACATCTGGCTGTAGCGTTTTTACAAATTGTGCAGGGGGTCCAGTTTAAATTTTTACGGATGCCTTTTGCAACAGCCGATTCTAAAGAAAAGGATGCTGTCAATATTCCGACAACCACGTTTGCTCAGTGGCAAAAATCTTTGCTCGAGTGTAACTCTATATCTTCCTTAGCCCTATTTTATGCTACGCTTGAACCAGCTATATTATGGAATAAAAGTCTGTTGCAGGTACTTTAGTATTTACCGCTTATAATTTGCAGCTTATTTCCTCTACATTTCCTTTGATTCCAGGCCAAGTGTAAGGTTTGTCGCAAGCGAGGTGTGGTTGATAAACTTATTTTGTGTTCGAGGTGTGATCGATGCTACCATATGGACTGTTTGAGGCCACGATTGTCAAGAGTAAGTGGATTCTAAGCAGCGAAAATGTCAGATTTAGCTAATTGTGTTGTGCAAACTCGCGTATTTTTGTAAAACAGCTTCGCAAATTGTATTTTTCTTTTACATCTCTTATTTTAAAAAGTGCCTTACAAGTGGTCAAACTATCTGCTTAGATTCGTGAGAACTGGAAGTGTACTGATTGTGTTGCGATTGAGAAAGCTAAAGTGGCTGAGGAGAAGCGTAAGAGGAAGTCTAAACAAGGTAGCGCCTTTTTATACATTGCTGCCATTTACGGAGAGGCCTGTGTGCGTTGAAATTTTGGTGTCATTTTGATAATTTAGATGAATTTGAAACATATACTGAGGAGGATGAAGACAATCAGTCTACAGATTCACTCCTCTTCGATGACGATGTTACGTCTACTGAAGATCAATCGTAAGATCTCCCATAGATTTTATGTAGTCTGTTTAGACCTAGTTCAAAATTTACTCAAAATAAGGCACTATCAGCAACTGAAGACTCATCGAATACCTAAATCAGTTTTGAATGCTTTTCCGGCTAGATTGAGCAGAAACTGAATAAGATTTGATTTCCACTTGCTAGTTTATCTCCCCGCTGTTCTTTTGCAGGAGTGATTGTCTTGAGCTAAAAAGAACGCAGAAAGGACGCATTGTTAAAAAGGTTTGACGGTCATTTTTTTACTTGTTTAATTCTTTTATCTTTTCAAGATTTTAGGTGGTTTACGCTGAAGACTCTTATTCTGTTGGAATAAGGAGTAATAAGAAGTTGTGTAAGGGTAGGATGTCAAATGGTGAGGTTAAGAGGACTGATAACGACGCCGATTTTACTCAAAGGCAAAAGAAAACTCGAGGCAGGCTAATAAAATAACATCTTAATATCCCTCAGTTTTATGCGCTAATTACGAAAGTTATTAAGGCAATACTGGTGGGAATTCTCGTTTGAGCATGGGTTTGCGTGAAAGTGACCATCAAAATCGAAATGCTTTGCGGTTAATGGAACACATAATCAGGGAAGCTATGAAGCAAGAGAGTGCTTGGCCCTTCATCGACCCTGTAGATGCGAAAGAAGTACCTGATTATCATCAGGTCCGTCTTTTGCTGTTACTGTTTTGTCGATAGTTAACACTTGCAAGAATCTACATTTTTAATTACGTTACAAGATTTTCTTTTTCATTAATAACTGCTTGTTTAAGATAATAAAACGACCTATGGACTTGAGAACTATGATGAACAAAATAAAACAACAGCTGTACAACACGCCGGAAGAGGTGGTGTCAGATACCCGACTTATGTTTGAAAATTGCAGGATATACAACAAAGAAGGCTCAATTATATGTGGCGTAAGCACGATTTCTTATGCTGTTTATTCATTTTTTTTAGGATGAAAGTTACTTCTTACTGTTTATTACTCCAATACTGTCAAAATATTTCAATCACTTAGTATTCAGTTAATGAATTCCTGTTTAAAAATAAGTATTTTTGCTTAACTTAAATTATAAGCTTCTGCAAAAGGCATTTTGATTCGAATAAGGTTTTTATTGAGTATTCACTGTGTGATGTGAAACGTGTTTAGTGTGCAGATAAGCTGGAGCAGTATATGCAAAACAGATTCGACCAGATGTTTCACGATGGAGTTTGTAATAACAATAATAGTAATAATAATAATAATAGTAGTAATAATAATAGTAGTAATAATAATAATAATAATAATAATAATAATAATGTAATGTAATAATAATAATAATAATAATAATAATTATTATTATTATTAGTAATAATGGTAATAATAATAATAATAATAATAATAATTCGCGCTTGTTGCGGCGGTGATACTGTTTTATCATCTAAATGTACTTTTTATTTTTTGGCCGGCAATTGAGTGTGTAGTGTGATAACGTGATTAAGCAGTTGTCACTTATGGTTCCTCATTATGTTCTGTGCAGCGAGTTTCTTACTACCTCTACCGTGTTTTTTGTATATGGTTGTTAACTTGATAATCTCTCAGTTACAGTTTGTTGATCAGTGTGAACGTTTTCTTTGCCATCTCTCTTTGTATTTTATCACGATCTTCAATGTTCGTATGCCTACTGAAATACGAGGTGCCTTTTGGATCGATATCCATTAATTTTTTTTCCAAATTCATCCTTCAGCTAAAGCTTATGTGCAATATCATTTGCTGGAATATCTCAATGACTTTTTAAGTCTTTCCCTATGTCACGTTGATTAACCTGTTCATTCCGGAATGCCCAATAGGCTGCTAAGCACTTTGCTACTTCAAGACAGTATTACGCAATGAGATGATAACAAACACTGCCTGAAGATACACTCTGTGCGAAGCTGCAGGCTTGCTTTCCAAGGCTGCATCATCATTTGTTTATATGAGACGATGGGGTTTTGGAAATTTTAAAGAAGTAAGATAGGTGGAAGGGTTTTGGCGTTAGTACTTTTCGTTTTTGCTACGAGTCGTAAGTTGCTTAGCACTGCGCTTTATTTCACTGCCTCTTGTTCCGTTTCTTCTCGTGTTATTGCTGTCTTACACTGCATAAATTTTCCGAGTGGGTGCACTACATTAAAGCAGATCGGTGGTGGAGAGCTCTGGAAATACTGGCTGGCCGTATTCACAAGAACTGGGTGGAAATAAATTTGCACCAACAAAAGTTCGAGTTCCTGATATGCTAACAGTGCGGTTTGAGGCTTCTACATTCGCAAATATCCTATCACATTATTGGAGCGACTGCTGAGCTTCAAAATGGAAGTTATTTAGTTTTCTTCAAGTGCTTGAATTACGGCAGCTCAAATAAGCGTCGTTAGTTCTCACTCTAACGGAGTGAGCTGATACTTCTGTGGTTACTTTGTAGTGACGGGAGATTCGGATCTAAAATCAAGTGAAAAACAGGCACGGGTGAGAAAGTTAGAATTAGTAGGGATTTTCAGTGTGAGCTGAATTGTTATCTGAGCTGTGGCACCTCTCGAGGCTGATAAATTGTGTATGCTGGAACTGGTTTACTTCAGATAAGTGCAGGTAATATTCTAGAAAGGTTTAGAACAGGTATGGCTTAATCATGGGTGCGCGATTCATCTGGATTCGCTAATGCATATGAAAGATTTCCTTTTTTTTTTGACGGCTTTGTTATTTCGTTTTCCAAAAATAAGAAAGGATAAAAAGATGTAAAGTATTCTTCTAATCATTAAATTCGACTTTGAAGGCGATTTGCTGCGCTAGTGTAGCACCTCTTCAAAGAAAAAAGTAGTTCATTTGAAACATAAAACGCAAATAAGCAAAATTTCTATCTGTATACATGAGAAATCTGTCATTATACAACTGGAAAAATTATTTTTCCACGAAAACTGTTGAAAGCCTGCTGCCTTCCGAAAACCCACCTTCGGCACTTGATCAGCAAATGCACTCGTTTCGTTCACAAAACACGGGAACAGCACTTTCGCGGTTTCAAAAAACAGCCGTTCAGTGATAGCTTGAAAAAAAAAAAAAATAAGATTCCGGACTTCAGAAATAAATTCAACTTAGGCAGCTTAATTAAGTACACACTTTACGCTCTCCCATGACTCCGTCAGGGACTTAACGCATTAAAAAAGGGGACACTTCAATAATCCCGGAACAGCCTCCACAAAAACAAGTAATACTCTACAAGCAAATTAGAACATCTACAGCAGTCTAACGTTACAAATATAGGCGTTACTAATATATAAATTCGCTATTCAACAGTTATAAAAAAGTCCGGTTGCCATCAAGCAAAACGACTTCTCTTCTAACTTCCTTTTTGGCTTTTTGCGAAAGATAGAAAACTTTTTTTTTTTTTTCCAGAAGCCCTCCTGAGTCTACAATGCTTTCTCACTACCTGACTCTCTTTCTCAGGTAACCATATAACCAGAAAAGGTGTAGGGTTAAGCCATTTAGAACTTCTCAAAGCCCCCAGGAAACGCTCTTCCCACTGATAAAACTGGAAAGCATACATTTACGCCAGTTTTCTAGAAAAACCAATTATTTCCATGAAGCACTATTTTTTGCTCATTCAGTTTGATTCAGTAAAGGCTTAACCCCTAGGGTTATAAAAGTTTGCGCTAAATTGTGCTTCTCTTGTTCCTGACATTCTCCTGAAACCATATTTCTGTGTTGGTGGTCATTAGTTTTTTAGACGCTGAAATTTCATCCGGATTCTCTTAAGAGTGGTTTCGCTCGCATCTAGTTTCCATCTTTCAGGATGCTTGGGAAATTTCTCAATATTACCGCTCAAAATGGCAAAAAACCTGAAACTTGAAACTCATGTGACATGCACTTTCCAATTCTGAAATCGAAAAATTTCGCCGAGTAGTATTTAACAGTTCGCATACGACCACAATTTTTTTTTTTTTTTTTTTGGCAATTTCCTACGCTCAGTCCTCTTATTCAGACTGCTGCTGCTGTTCCAGACTAAGAACATTTTTTCCAGCTACCCAGCACTTATCGTAGAAATCTGCTGCACTTCCATGAGGTTTTTCATATCCAAGGGGGATTTATTCGAAAACCAATGTGCACTAATTAAAAAAATCCGACGACAAGCTACTTAAAAATACAAGCTTAATAAGGAGTTGCGGGTCAATTTGCAGAAATATGCGTCTTCTTCCGTTTTTTTTGTGTTTTCAATTAGGGAGCCGTGTGCCTTAAGTTACGCTTTTCTTTCCCCATTAGCTTCTATTTCTTTAGGAGCATGTAGAAAGGAGCTTGTGATATTGTAGCGCGCAGTGCTTATAAGACGAAAAACTCCTGCTCTCCTACAGAAAAAGAAATCAGCGGAAAGAAGACATCTAACTTGGTAAAACTGGACCTCAACTCATAATCAAACTCATAATCAAGAGTTGGGAAATTGGTCTTCAGGTCTTACCAAAGACCAAAGGCTTATTCCAAGATGAACGTCCTCGATGGGCAAAAACTTCCCGGAAATGCAAAAGAAGACAAGTACTTTAAAAACTGGATCCACGATCTCCAATTCAGAAATGAAAAACCTTCGGAAATGCAACAGGTTTGTGCAGGGAACACAGAATAACTTTAAAAAACGACACTTAACTCAAAAAGCCGACTGGTTATCCTTAGTCCAACTAGCTTAGTTCAGTTGTTAGTTCTTAGAGTATCCCAGTATCTACACAATCCTCCCAGAATAGGCACTTCGAATAAATACATAAAGATCCGAAGTCAAACCTGCCTGAAGCTTTGACCTCGAAGAGCTGCGATTTTCCCAGTAAACGGGTGTTTCATTTTGGCATGGTCTTCTGCGAGAGGCTAGAAACGAAAAAGTTGAAGATCACTATATATAGGCTTCTTTATTCCCAATTTGGTGTGAAATACTTGTCGGGGCAGGACCACACAATTATAGTAACAATGCCGGCTGGCAATTTAGGCAAGTGTTGATCTAAGTTTGTATCAAAGCATTTTTAACATCCTTGCTGTTGAAAATTTGTAGTAATCTTGGTGGCATTCTAATCGGGAGATTTGTGGCAACAGTGTGCCTGTTGAATTTTGCTGAAATGTAGCTTTTTTGCTGAGTTATTCACCAATATGTGCTATTGTCTTCAATTTTTTGGTTTACTGGTTTTGTTACTTAAAAAGTAAAAATAATTTTTTTGTCCATCTACCCACAATTTTTTCCATTTTTGGATACTGTGTAGTGTTAGCCTGAATTTGTAAAATTTTTACTAGAATTAAACTCGTAGTTTTTTTAAAAATGCACATTTTATGTTGTAAAGTAGGTTTCATTTGAGTATAGTTAGTGTATTTTTTTTGTCCAAAACAAGGACAGAGTTTAAATACAGCAAAAAAAGAGACTATTAAATACTGATGCGGTTGAATAAACACTAGGATTTATTTTTATTACATAGATAACAAATTTTGTTAAGGTAGTAAGGTCTTTTGAAGTAGTAAGTTCCTTTTTTTTTTCTTTGAAGTTCCTAGATTTTTTTTTTCTAGCATTAGGTTTCTTTTTTTTACATAGTAAGTTTCTTTTATGTAAAATAACAGCACGCCAAAGTCACAAAGTTTTTAGTCTCAGACAACCCCTTAATTTTTGGGGTCTTCTGATACTCGACGTCTTCCATTGTCGTAGTTGTTTGGCAGGCGACTTCCCGAGTTATATAGTTTTGCCAGGGGACACCACGGCCTCTCCATTCGCTTTATTATTCTGTCTAGCTGTAGGAATTTTAATCTTTCCAGTCTTCTTTCTCCTTTCTTAATAAGCTAGTTAGAAAGAGAATATATTTCTTCTTTTTCTCTCGTCATTACTTCCAGTTTCAATTCAGTACTCGCTACTTTTTACTAATATTTTTTAAAGTTTTCTTAATTACTAAGCTACTGTATTTTTTCCTCCTGCCACTTTATGACCGCCTTTCTCAAGTGTCTATAATTTATTTTTCGTCCTTTTTACATTATCTTGAAGTATTTTGAATGTAGATTACAGTAGGCAAAAAAAAAAAAAAACAAGGTATATAGACAGTACGTGGACAATTAACAAAGTTATTGCAGTAAAACAGTTAAAAAGCATGTGTAATAAATTCAGTTTACCCTCATATTTTGGCTAAAATCTCAGCTGAAAATGGAAATTAAGTCCTGAAATTTTAAATGCAAACAGATAAGACCTTAACAAACAAAACACAAAAGCTGCAACATCATTTACACAAGCCATTTAGAAGTTTAGCATACTTTTACGAAGTTCATCCGGATCATTTCCGGAGGCCTACGTATTAAACATTGGCATTGGGCCAAAGCCGTTGGAATTTGTCTATAATTGAGAAATTTCGCTAGCAAAAAATTTCACATCAAATTGGAATCGAAGACGCCTTCATATATAAAACTGTATTCTAAGGTAAGCCCAAAGAAATATTTTGTGCTTAGAAATTTGACAAAAAATTTGTTTGTTTAGGTTCAGTAGCACAATGGCTAGAGACTACGAAGTTAGGCGTAAACTTTGGGATGCAAAAGTACCAGTTCAGTTTGTACTTGATTCCTGTGAGGCACTGCAATGTTCTGCGAAACCGTATTTCGTTAGTCATTATTGCTACTATCTTTTCTTCAGTTTTATTTTCTCTACTGCTGATAGGAGTTTCTCTGATATAAGCGACTTCTGAGCGTGAAAAATGACAATTTTAGTGATAAAATTTAATTTCTTCATTATCATTTTATCCAAAGTGCTGTTGCGAAATAGGTTTACTATCACACAGTTTGCGCGAACTCTTCCGTTCAGGATAGATTCGAGTAATAAAAAAGATTGAAACTATGGCTGCGGTCTCCTTCTTTTGCCTTTGCTGAATTTGGTTGTATATGTATTGTGAAGAATTGTTTTAAGATAATGCTTCCAAGGGTAAGCTATTTTTCACTGGCGTTGCCTCGAGTTCTACAATTTTTTGGAAATGCCGTAGAGCAGATAGACACGGATTCTGTGTGGTTGCAGTACGGGCCAACTCCTGTCAAATGGTTTTTTTTATGATTGCATTTTCCATCTTCTTCTGTTAACTCGTTTTAGTCTTAAAGCTTTCTTTAGGCATTATCCAGTTGGGGTGTTGTTCGATTTGCTGAAGGAAGATAATAAACTGCCGTGGATAATAACCGTGCGAACAACAGTTCGTAATTTTCATCCTGAAACTGAAACTTCTTTAATGAATTCAATTAGCGTTCAAGTTGCAACCAAATCGTTTGAAGTTTTGAGGCATAATAGTCTCATATTACGAATTTTCTTTGGTATCAAAGGTTGTTATGCAACTTATTTTACCCTTAAGGATGCGTAATGTTTATTAAAGTTGTACGACTTAAAAAAATGATTTTGCAGTTTTGTAACTATATTTTCACTCTAGGTTTTAGGATTTTCCTGAACAGCTGATTCGCTGGAGCAGGGATTCTATGGAAGGTTCGTTCATCCAGTCTGTAAAAGAAGCTGACTATTTGAAACATAAAGCAGAGGTAGTAAATTCTATGAAGCCAGAGGATTATAGACGGCTGTGGAATGGACTGGTTCACGGTATCTTTTGAAATCACCGTCCTGATTTTGTAATGAAAAAACTTGTTAGTTCCATTCATGTGCTTGGCTCAAAAAATCTGCCACTTTCCACATTGGCGAGCAGCTTCTTTTATCCAATTGAGGCAAAAAAAATTTTCAGGAAAAGGGAAAGATTTTGAGGTATTTTGTGTCCTAAATAATCAGAAAGAGGATTTAACAGATTTTACTTCTTATTTCTGCAATACCTTCAAAATGCTTTTTGGCGAAAACAAAAAAATGGTTAATTGGTATTTTGATTTTACCGAAGCAACAAAGTATAAATTTAATCAGGAAGTTTTGCTAAAATTGGTCTGTTTGTATATACATGAAAATTACCTGTAGGCGAAGAAGCATGATGAGGAAGGGAGGAGGAAATAAAATGAACATTTCTCTGCCACCGAGTGAAAGAAAGTAGGCAGCCCTATATGACTGCGTGATATCTGTCGGTTTGCAACCAACAGTGTGAGATCCCTTCAGCACGAGATAGCATTTGGAAGTCAGCCCATTTTGATAAGGAGGGACAATCAAGAAAAAAAGCTTAACAGTTTGGAACTTTTAATGTCTTGGTAAAATTTATCGGAGGAATTTGTCTGTTATTATTATCCCCGATTGTCCCGAAGGATTGAGCAGTCAAAAAGCCAAGTTCTTCAGCACGAAGTCGGTTTCAAACTGTCTTAAATGTCTAGTGTTCTGCTTTTTGGGTCTCAATTTTAGCTTATAAAGTGGTTTTTTAAATAATTTTTCAAGCATTTTTATAATTATTTGCAAAACATGTCATTCACTTTGTTGAAGTTTTTGGGAACAGGATCAGTTGGTGGCATGTTCATCGGAACCGCTATTGGGTTCCAGTTACCTTCCTCGTCATCATTTTACTTAAAATTGGCAAAAGTTTGTGTCGGAGATATTACTGAAATATGTACTGTAACTTTTGGTTCAGACGATTTTTGCTCTGCCAATTAAAAGGCTTGCCTTTATGTTCTCAGTTTGTTTAGTCGCGACTGGCGTAATCATGACGGGGAACACTTTTTAGCTGTTAAAAACGGAGCGGGTGACATGGTTTTGTTTTTATTTTTGAATTCAGGCGAATATACATGCGAATCAAAAAGTGCAATTACATTGAAATTGAATTTGCCTTGTCTTCACCTAGGCAGTTTGAGAAGAAAAGGTGAGAGTGGACAGTATTTGTTAGGTAACCAGAACTTAATGAAACAGCCTGAATGTTTTTTTGTTTGGCAAGAGGGAATAAAAAAACTTATAGCTTTCTAAAGACTTGGTAATTAATGGCAGGTCTCTACAGTTTGTAAAAATTGGAAGAGATCCTTGGAGGATATGCATTTTTCTGCCGCACTACGTTGTCTGAAGCTTCTGTGCGTCATTTTCAATAATTTTTTGAACTTTAGGTCCTGTAGGCGTTATATTCTAATCTAATCTAGGTGAACTGTCTTTTTAAAACTAGTCTAAGAATAATTTTTGCTTGGAACGTGTGATGAGTTATTTTATAAATTTTTCGGTTTTCTGGTAGACTGTGCATTCTTGGCTTTCAGAGCGTAAAGATGAAAAATTTCAGAACAGTTTGACGAGTACTGGTTCGTCAATGAGAAGCTGGTTTCGAATAGAGATCCCGTTAAGCATGTTCCTGTGCGCTTTTATGAAGTTGGCATAAATTGTACTCTTCTCAACAAGAAACCCTCCTTTCGTTTTCATAAACTCTTCATAGTTTTCTTGTGTAGCCAAAACATAAATATTGACTTAGATTACATCGCGAAATTTATTTTAAAGATGAATACTTCGAGAACAGATCGGTTTTTAAACTTCAGAGCGGATATGCTTTTCGCCAGTTACTTATCACGCCTTCCGATGATAATGGGAAAGACCGGACTTTGGCAGATGCTTGTTCTGCGGCAGGATTTGGTGCAAGTGTTACGGCCATTTCACATGGTATAGAAGTGCCTTTGACTACACCACTTTCCTGGATGGTCGAGAATTATTCTTATCTGGATAATTTTGTACACATTGTAATTAAGAAAGTTTCCTAAACTTTAATGAATTTTTGATGTAATTCATTTTTTTATCTTACTTAACAAGCTGGAGCTCGAGTTTTTGATAGCCCTTCTCGTTGGTGACTGCTTTGAATACATCCTACGTTTTACTCTCTGCTATTCGCCTTTTCTGCCTACCAATGTGGACAACTTATAGGTCTTTAATTTGATTTTAAAAAATGAAATTTTAGACAGCTGGGGACAGCAAAATGGTTAAAAATAAGTTCTCAAAGCGTTTTGCTTGATTGTCTTGCTGTTTGCAACCATTCGTCACTTGCTTTTTAGTACGAGTAAAAAAATTACTTGGTTTGGTTTTATTGACAAAGTTTCTAATTCAAAGGGAAGGAGATACGATTTTTGCCTCTTTTTACAGCTTGTCTTCATCATCATCTTAATGCTCACAGAATGCGAAACGATAAGTTCTGCACCATTTGGTAGTGCTCCCCGTTGGTGTTCTCTGGTGTTAAATTGTTTTCGTTTAATTTGGAGTCACTTTCTTTTCGCAAAGCTGAATAAATGAACTGGTTTTTAGATGCAGTGTTGACTGATTCTGGAGGTTTGGTATAGTTGGGGAGCATAGTTTTTCAGAAATGGGACAGTGTCGGAGCGGAAGCGAAGCGACGACATCAACAAAAGCTGTGATGAGCATCAACGGGTCAGGAAAGAGCAACATATTAATGAATAAGGTACAAAATTATAGTGGGAAACTTCCTAAGCTTTGTTATTTTGCCGCGGCTTCCGAAATCCGTTTTGGGAAAACTGAAGTCAGATGAATCCACTTTTTGAATCAAAGAGTAATCAGTCCAGTTAAGAAAGTCGTTTCTCTCTATTAAAGTAAGATTTTGATATGAAGTCTTTTTAAACTAGGGTTATTTTTACATTGCAGGGTGTGTATTTGAAAACAGTCGAGTGCTAGTTATCTAAGAAGAAGCGGAATTAAATACGTTATTTTTGCTTTGCTTTGATGTTTGTGTCTAGTAAACTTCTGAGAAGTTGCAAGTATTCGCACCGGGTCACCTTCAAAGGATCGTTTGAAATACTTTTGTTATGAGTGGTTAATGACGAGGTCGTAATTCGGAAGGGGTAGGGCAGTGGCACTGTAAGGTTTAGGAGAGTGAATTATGGAGGTTAATGTTTGATAACTTTTTCTGTCAAATTGAAAAAGTAGTGTGAGCAGGACCCTAATTTGCTGTTAGCGGTAATGCACGAATATGCGAATTGAGGTTTGAAAGGAAGACTTGAAATTTTTTAAAGGATTGTTGAGATGGAAGTTTTTTTACTGTAATAACCACATTTTTATAAAGGAGATCCAGGGATTACTGTGCTCTTACAAGAAAAGAGAGCGTGCATCAGCATTTTGACCGTTGAAGAAGAAAAATTACGGAGTAATCATCGTATTAAATAATTCACGGTACCTTACCATCTTGTGCTAATGAGTTAAATAAGTGCCAGACGACAGTGTTGCCAAACAATTTTGGCATTTTTGAATATTTACTGATTGTGCTTTATTATTTTTCTTTCTAAAAGGAAGGAGATCTTGGCTAGTTGCCTCTGCAAAATCCATGCTCAGTAGAACTAGGGTCGTTTTTACGTAAGGAGCCATGTTGGGCGTTTGGGAAACCCAAATGTATATTATAGTGTAAACAACTTTTTGAATCAGATGGTACTGTAGTAAAGTAGTAAAAAAATCGTGAACCTTTCTCATACAATTCCAAAGCGGCAGCAGGGTAAAAGACTATCTCTTTTCCACAATTCGTTAAAATATCACATTATTTTTTTTAAATTTTAGCAAGTTTCATAGATTTTGCCAGTTGGCTACCAGTTTTTTAAGCTTCATTTATTTATTCGCATAAAGTGTAGGACGAACTCTTCATAATTGTAAGATCGCAACATACAACGGTTCTCCCCTAGTCAGCGGAAAGAAAGCAGGCGCTACTGCGGTTAAATTTGCTCATTGTATTGTGCCTTACGAAAAAAAGGCGGAAAACTCAAATAGTTTATCTGAATAAAGTTTTTATCATTTCCGTTGTGGTCACGTTTGGTTCTGTTCTTTTTTAAAAATTGTTTATAAACTTAGTTGCTCAAATTGCAGCTGTTGTTTTAAAATTGTTGACAAGCAGGAATTTTTTGAATTTTTTCTTTTCTGAAGGTTTATGAAATTGTAACAGGCACTACTTTACTTTGCTTTCACGTAAATGCAAGTCGATTTTGTTTGTTATGAGATTGCGTATATCGTCTTTGCTTTAGTCTTCATTCTATTTGCCTTGTCTGACTGAGATTTTGCCGTATCGGCGCTTGTGAGCTTTTGGTCGTCCATAGCTGACCATGTTGCCGTATTTGCCTGTTACCTGATGTAAGAAATGGCCTGTAATGTTCTCCATAGCGCTCTGTTCCCCTAAAAGCTTAATAATTTTTGTAATGAGTAAATTTCTTATTTCGCAGGAGCCGCTTTATTGAAATAAGGAAAATTCTATTTTTGCTTTTAGATTCTGTGAAGAGCCTTTTAAATTCGTTTAATTCACTTGTTGTAAATGACGATGTGACGACAAACTGAGTGTAGTGCGAAGCAAGCTACGTTTGAAACATTGTTAGTTACTTTTTCTCCGCTAGTTTGTGTTGGAAAACGAAGAGAGGTTTCAAGATCGGAAAAGAGAGACCGGGAAAGTAGTAATTAAAAATTTTTACCAGCTGTTATAATTTTTATAAAAAAACTCTTCAGATAGTTTATTTTGGCTTAGCTGTCAGTAGTGAAGGGGCACTCATATTTTTTTAGAATTTTATTTTCATTTTTTGACTCTTCAATAACTGATTTCCTTTTATTTTTTCCGCTTTTCTTCCCAGTTGCTTAAAAATTATTAATAATATCTAGAAACTATAAGGTTGCAGTTGAGCTGTTGTTTATGTTTTATAAATACATTACTCCAGCTCTAGGTTGCGGTCCTGAATAAGTTGATCACTCGAACAATTAACAGTTAGTAGATAGCATTATAATTTAAGTGGAAGATTAGTCTAACACCTTGTAGAAGATTATTCTTGACTGACATTGCAGCAGTCGCAGTGGATAAGATTCTCAGAAACAGATTTTACGTGTTATTTTTATTCATATAGTTCAATTTCACCTCTGAGCACAGCTTTTTTTGAAAGATATCAAATAACAGCTCCTCTTAAATCCATTTGTCCTCTTTGGCAGATATGGTTCCAGTATGAAAGAAAAGAAAGAAATTTGACGTTATTTAGCGTACGAAGTGCTTTTGAAATTTTTACATTTGAAATTTGATTGAGAAGAAGAAAAAGGTCTTCTCTTGGATAGTACTTACATGTAGCAAAATTGATACTATGGCTTTTCAAAGAGAAAAAAGCTTAAAAATCTGTCAGTTGAAGTTGTTTTTTCTCACTCTTCCCTCAATTCTTAAAAATTGAAAAAAGAATTTGTTACGGTATTGGTGACGGCACTAGAGGCTTATAGTTGTCTTGAATATGTTTGTTATGAATAGCTACTGCAGGTTTTCCGCTTTTGATAGGTGGTAAAGTAGAAGAAGAAAAAAGATTTTAATTGGCACGTTATAGCTTGTCAATTAGATATAGTAACATGTTCAAGTCTAAATTAAGCGCTTTCAAATCCCTACTGATTGAAAGAAAGTTTTTTGATTTGTGGTAGTAGGTTACAGTTGTTCCTTGAGCAATCTGGTCACAGTATTCGGGAATGATAAAATCAACGATACTAGCATTTCCGCCGTTCTAAAATGGCAAATATCCTCGTCTGTGTCAAAAAATGGCCTTTTCAGCTCCGCTGACTGTCGGACTATTGTACACTTTCGGAAATTTGCAACTTGAAAGCGTCACTTTATATATCTTTAATCCAGTTATTAATTTTATAGCATAAAAGAGTGTTTACTTTCCTTGGTTAGCCAATTTTTTGCAGAAAACTAAAGAATTATAGAGTTCTTTACAAATAAGGTGGAAGCTAGTAATTATCTGATATAGAATACTAAAAAATCTGTTGTTAAAAGCAAACTAATGGCTTTCCAGTTTTGTTAAAATACAGCTGGTCCGTTTGGTGAATTTAATTTTTGGAACGTCGGTAAAAACCCACTATTTACATAAGCAGAATGAGGGTTTTGAAAAAAATGGAGTTGGTGAGGCTTCGATAAAAATGAAATATTTTGTGGTCGCTGCCGTAAACAAACTGACTGCAAGGCTGCTTAAAAATTCTGGCCTTAAATTCGATCCGTTCATTTGGCATCTTAGTTGTTCCTAAGCAATTCTGTTCGGCCTTTCTGCTACGTCTATTTTCTAGTGCAATTGTTTTTTCTTAAACCCTGGTAGTATTTTATAGTCGGAATTGTCAAAAAAAAAAAAATTGTTCCTGCTGTTAGTAGGCTATCAGTTTTCAATTTAAACTTTCTGAAGCAAGTTAAAAATTATATTAGTCATAATAATTCTGTGCATAATGATCAGCAGTTCTGTTCCTACAGTGTAACTTTATTACGCCGCGTATTATCGTTTTTAATAAACAATAATTTTCTACATTTCTTATTTATGCTTTAAAATTTGCCCGCATGATACTACTCATTGTGTTGTAGTACCAATGATAAAGAGTGAGAATAATCGTTAATATAAAAGATTTGTAGTAAAGAAGAATAGCTCAAATATGCTTCTAACGATTGTGTCAAGTTGAAGGAGCTTAAATGCGCTATGGGTAACATCGACCTCGCCCTGTTATGTATCGTAATCTTCTTGGTGCATTTCGCAGAACTAATTCGAATACCACCTGCAAAATGCAACTCGGCGCTGGACCGTGGACCTTGTAAAAATTTTACTTCCAAATGGTATTATGATCGTTATTCCAAACAATGTCGTAGCTTTTTCTATGGTGGTTGTCAAGGGAATGGGAATCTTTTCGACTCGCTGGAAGGTGGTTCAATCTATAGAATTACAGCTACACTTTTGTATTTAAAAATCAAAAATTGTGATAAACAAGCACGGCTACTTCATCTCGCTTCCATTCAGTTAGTTCACAACAACCAGAATTTTTAACTACATTAATATTACACTTACTCCATTAAAGCTGTGGCCGACTGAAAACTGTTAGAAACATTTTTAACAATGAATGTTTATTAAGTTCTCTTCATTTACTATTTCTTCACTAAGGTCTCACAGTTTTTAATAAACAGTAAAAAATTTGCTGTGGGTTTGCCCAATAGCTTTTGCCTAATTCTTCAAACAAAAAAAAGGTCCTCTCACTCCTATAGTTTACACCGACACATACCGGATTTCGCGCCGGAAACCTTTAAGCATCCATTCTGGCCCAACAAAGTTCTGAGAAGAACAGCTTCTGCGCCAACTTTTTCCCTACAGTTTATATCCTGATGTTGTTTTTCCTCTCTTTAAGTGATTCATTTCAAAAAATACTTTCCCGCTCTCCGCTGAAAAACGGACTTCTAAAGATAAAAACATTTTCCAGAAACAATAATTCCAGCGTTTCTTGATTGAAAATAGTTTGGTAATGCCCTTCTTCTAATCACCTTTGCTGCCAATGTTTTCAGAAATTCCCAGTTTCTTCTATCCAAAATTAATTTTCTGCCGCGAGTGTCAGTTATGCAGAAATTGATATTTACTGTAAAACGTAATAAAATCAGTTTCCCAGAAATATTATAAAGATGCGGTCCAAGTCACAGTGAACTTTCAGAGCTATAGATACACTATAGATACATCAGTTTCAAGTCCCTCGCAATTCAAGAAGTTAGAGAAAAGCTAAAGGAACCCAAAATTAATTAAAACCCAAGAGAAAAATAAGCGCTTCGCAACAATACTGATGGGTTTTTCAATTGTTAAACAGTTAGAAACCTTGTTTAGAGTGCAGGGCCACATGTGACCGCGAAGAAGACAATCCGGCAGTAAAACGCTGCATACAGCCATTCGACAGAGGCACTTGTGAGGAAAATATCAAGAGGTGGTATTACGACACCAGAACGCATCAGTGCTCATGCGGGTTAATCTAATCTTTTAGTTCAATTCGTACCAGAACAGTAAAAAGTTGTCGTTAGGCAGCTACAACAATAGCTATTTTTACTCAAATATTTTAACCAGCCAATATCAAAAAAGCTGTTACAGTTTCTTAAAACTGTCAAATTTTCCTGCTGTTAATTGAAAAAAAACTCGATGCTTTTAAGTTAGCGACGACTTGCGTGAGCAATTAACTATTAATAAAACAGAGAGTGAATACGCTCATCCCCACTAAAGTGGTAATTAGCCGTTTTCCAGAAGATGGAGTGGTTGTGGCGGCAACAGTAATCTTTTCCACTCGTATCAAGAGTGTTATAAAAAGTGTGAGCAATTTATTCCAAAAAAGGGCCCCGCATCAGCGATGGATCCAAATCAAGCTTGCGTAGACAGTTTCACTAATGAAACAGTAAGTTACTTCAAACTTTTTCCTAATGAAATAACTCACTCAAAAAAAAAGAATTTATTTTTGTTTAACAAAAGCTACTTTAATTCTAAAAATCTTGTAACTGTAGTTTTCTGTACTTTCAACAGAATAATACTTAGGAGAAGGAATCTGCTTGTTCATATACCCTTTTATTTTTTAAAAAATATTCCTTACTGTGAAATTATTCAGTCTAAATAACATTTATTTCGTTCGTCGTTGCAGCAAAAATCTGCATTGCTTTAGAAATTAACGCCCAGTAATGTGAAATGGACAAAATTATTTCATCGTCAAAGAGCTCAATTTTTTGGGGATCCGAAATCTGGTAGAACAGTTATTGTGGCAGTCGAACATCATACTGGGAAACTCCATAATGGTAGAGTAGTAGACGAACAACGTTACAAATATGCAACTAATAGTACTATCCCACCAAACACCTACAAGAATATAACTGCTTCTCGTCATCCTCAAAATTCTAATACCCTCCAAAGACAATCTCAACCAATACATCTAACGGCTCATTTACCATCATCTGTATTCAGTTATTCAAACCATGAACTGATGGGATCAAATTATCAGAATAACTATAGAAACTACGTAACTAATCACAGTCCACCAATGATAAATAGTAATAGTTATTTTAACGCAGAAGCACAAAATAAGCTTCATAATCACTTAGCTCATCACAAAAACGAGCAGCCTGGTTATCCAGCCTCAAAATATCCAGCGCAATCTTTACCATTATACATACCTGAAAATCGACACATTCAAAACTCACTATCAGCACAACAACCTTCACGACAATGGCCTCACTCCCACCAACAGCCTTCGAATTCAGAAAGACATCCTCCGCGGTCCACCCTAAAACATAACGCAGGACCCCACACGCAACTTTCCGCTCATCACCATGCCAGAAACCCTGGCTTAGTTCAGCGCTCACAACCCGTTCTTCGAAAACACCAAATCCAGTATTCTGCTACGTCCAAACCTCCAGTGATAGCTGGAACTTCCTATAAGCCGTACATGCCGCATAAACCATCAAGCGGGAATCAGAATTTACAGCTCAACTATCAGACGAGAAATATGCAGCACTCTTCCGCAAAAATTCCGCTGCGACAGTATTCTAATGTCTCACAACCCTTCACTCAGTCATCAACTTTCCGCCCAATAACA
>UXUI01007861.1:21039-33362 GCA_900576705.1 Enterobius vermicularis
CAGGTATGACTCCTATTGCAAGAGAGATCGAACATTTCATCCATTTGATAACAGGCGTAGCTGTTTTCCTTGGTGTCACGTTTTTCATTATTGCTTTTATCCTTGGCTACCACTGGTTGACTGCTGTCGTCTTTCTAATTGGTATGTTTCATCGAAAATGAAGGTTTTGGGCTTGCTTTCTTCAATTAAGTGGAATTCCAGTAGCATCACGAATTATTTTAAATTTTAGGAATCATCGTGGCAAATGTCCCAGAAGGGCTTATTGCTACAGTTACAGTATGTTTAACATTAACAGCAAAAAGAATGGCATCGAAAAACTGCTTGGTGAAGAATTTGGAAGCTGTAGAAACTTTGGGGTCCACATCTACCATTTGCTCCGATAAAACAGGGACCTTAACACAAAACCGTATGACAGTCGCTCACATGTGGTAAGCACGCTGCTTTTTTCTTTTTACATCTTGTTGGTAAACCTGCAGTATTTCTCATCGCAAAACAAATTTGGAAATTCTACATTTTCTAGGTATGACTTGACTGTTCAGGAATGTGATACAACTGAGAACCAGTCTGGTAAAAAAAAAAATGTTAGTGAAGGAGAAACAGTCTCCGCGCTTACACGTATATGTGCTTTGTGTAACCGAGCAGAGTTCAAGCCTGGCCAGGTATTAGTAGTCCTTTAATTTTTCGACCTTAATAATATTTTGCAAATGTTAAAACCTCTATCATTAATTCCTTGATAGTGGCTCTAAATTAAAGGCTGATATTCCTGTCCTACGACGTGAATGCACAGGTGACGCTTCTGAAATAGCGCTGTTGAAATACTGTGAAATTACGCTGGGAAATATTTCTAACTACAGGACACGAAATCCAAAAATTGCTGAGATCCCATTTAATTCGACAAACAAATATCAGGTTCTTAAAATTACGTGCCGACTGTCTATTATTTAAATTTTTTAGAGTAACTTTGGTCATTAATTCTTTAGGTCTCCGTTCATGAAGTTGATGATGGTAGTCCGGGTCATTTATTAGTCATGAAAGGTGCTCCAGAACGTATCTTGGAAAGATGCACGACCATGCTTCTGAATGGTAAAGAGGTTGAACTGGATGCTAAACTGAAAGCTAATTTCAACGATGCTTACCTGATGCTGGGAGGTATGGGAGAACGCGTTCTTGGCTTCTGTGACTACAGGCTCGACCCAGAAAAATTCCCGAAAGGTTAATTTTGACAGTTTCCACAGACACTCCTCCAGGTTTTATTCAAAATCTAAACTCATTTTGGATAAAATATCTTGAATGGGTACCAGGGACAGAAGTTTACTTTAGTGGTTGGTAAGTTTCGCGTATTGAAGATATGTCAGAAGTGTCTTTATTGTCAGTTATCTCTAGGCAAATCATATTCCCTAACAGGTGTTCCTCTTTGTTTTTAATATCAAGAACCAGATACTGTTTTTGCATCATGCTTAGTTACATACTTTTATTTTAAATGAGAAGTTTGGAAGGGCAGGTTGTAAAACCAAAAGGTAGGTGCTTCAAACATTCTAGAACTCAGTTATGGGAATAGGTCCAATCAACTCAAACTTAGAAATAAGCTTAAAGGATTCCCGCCGCTAATTCTAGAATAGTCACTCCAGTTCAATTTTGCTGCAGTATAACTAAATAAGTGAAGTTTATCGAGTTGAAAATCAAGTGAAACGATCACAATTTCGCTTTGCGTTTTTGAAGCCTCAGAGAAATGAGTTTTTTCAAAAACTAGCTGACTGATGGTAGAACCATATACTGACAGGTCATAGAAGTTTAAGAAATAGTTAGGAAAGTAATATTAATAACAAAATATATCATTACAACATGAAAGATTATGTGGGTCCTGCCTGTGAGAATCTTCAAGATTAAGAGTTAGAGCATTATATACTGGACCAGCGGATAACTTATTTTGGTCTGTGAGACATGAATTCGCGAGAAGTCTAGAAACTTTGCTGAGACTAGCACTAGAAAAGCTGCTGTTTCTTAATCCAGCAAAGCTTTTGTTGATAAAAGTCGAGAACTAATTTTATTTAGTGTGTGCATGCCAAAATCAAACTGGTGAAGAATGTTTGACCAAATATTACAACTCCGTTTAAAAGTTTTTATCCTTTGGAATAATGTTTTCTGATATCAGGTTTCTTTTTCTTAAACTTAAAAGCAGCGGAGTTGTGTTTCTCTTTGTTGAAATGGATATTTGTTTTAGGATTTGAGTTTAACACCGAAGATGTCAACTTCCCCCTACAAGGTCTTCGTTTTGTGGGCCTTGTCTCAATGATTGACCCCCCTAGAGCAGCGGTACCTGATGCAGTGGCTAAATGTAGATCTGCTGGCATTAAGGTCATCATGGTAAGCACGCAAAGCTTGTTGTGCAACTTACTATAAAAGCTTAACCAGTCTGCAGTTTTCAAAATTAAGATTTTTTGGCATTCTTTGTTGCTAAATAGCTGCTTTTCTAAGGTTACTGGAGATCACCCGATTACAGCGAAGGCTATTGCAAAGTCTGTTGGCATTATATCTGAAGGTACTGAAACAGTTGAAGATATTGCAATTCGCAAAGGCTGTTCCGTAGAAGAGGTTTGTTGCAAAAAAAGGTTGACATTCTCCTTTTACAGGTAATCTTTCAAACTCTGTCATAAATTAAGGTTGATCCGCGAGAAGCAAAAGCAGCTGTTATCCACGGATCGGATTTGCGCGAAATGACGGAAGATCAACTGGCAGAAGTTATTGCTAACCATTCTGAAATCGTTTTCGCTCGAACTTCGCCGCAGCAAAAACTTATGATCGTCGAAGGTTTTCAGCGTCAGGGACAAATCGTAGCAGTTACTGGTAAGTATCACTAGTTAAAATTTGAGTGGTCCTTCCATTTTTATTATTAGAAGTCAGTAAAAAATAAGAAGTATTAAGGTGATGGAGTCAACGACTCGCCTGCACTAAAACGTGCTGACATTGGGGTTGCTATGGGAATTGCGGGCTCTGACGTCTCAAAACAAGTATGTTTTTAAAGATGGAGTTTTCAAAAGGGAATCGCTGATATATACATATTTCCAGGCAGCCGACATGATCCTTCTGGACGATAATTTCGCATCCATTGTGGTAGGAGTGGAGGAAGGTCGTTTGATTTTTGACAACCTTAAGAAGTCCATTGCGTATACTTTAACTTCAAACATCCCCGAGATATCTCCTTTCCTCACCTACATACTGTTTGGTATTCCACTACCCCTTGGTACTGTTACAATTCTTTGCATTGATCTCGGAACAGACATGGTTCCTGCTATTTCACTAGCGTATGAAGAAGCTGAGTCGGACATTATGAAACGTCAACCACGCGACCCTCTCCACGACAAGCTGGTTAATGAAAGGTAGTCGTAAAATGAATATTCTGGTGTAGTTTGAAATCCATATTATTTAAAAAATCCATTAATGTACAAACTTCAATATTCAAGGCTTATTTCGCTAGCATACGGACAAATTGGCATGATTCAAGCCTCGGCCGGTTTCTTTACGTATTTCTTCATCATGGCAGACAATGGCTTCTGGCCAAGGCAGTTGTATCAGCTACGTGAAAAGTGGGATTCGAGAGCTTATAATTCTGTCGAAGATTCTTACGGTCAAGAATGGGTGAGTTATCTTTCACATCCCAGTCCGAATTAGCCATTAAACACATATTTTTGTGTTCAGCTTGGTTTATCTTAAGTTTGTTTGTAACATCGGATCCAAATGCTTTAATTTCAGACTTACGCTAATCGTAAAATTCTCGAGTGTACATGTCAAACTGCCTATTTTGTCTCCATTGTGGTCGTCCAGTGGGCAGATTTGATTATTTCGAAAACCAGAAGGAATTCTTTAGTACAACAAGGCATGAGCAACTGGACGCTGAATTTCGGTCTTGTTTTTGAGACGGCTTTGGCTGCATTTATGTGCTACTGCCCAGGCCTTGACAATGGTCTGCGGATGTATGGACTTCGGTGAGGATAAGTTGTTTGGTTTTCTTTAAGTTTAGAAGATTAGTATCTGATTTTTTTAATCTCAAGTCAGTGATTACGCTCCCTATGATTTTATTCCTCTTGGTTTTTCCAGGTTCTCCTGGTGGTTCCCTGCCCTGCCATTTTCAATCCTCATCTTCGTTTATGACGAAACCCGTCGCTTCTGTATTCGTAGATTCCCTGGTGGATGGGTCGAACGCGAAACATATTATTGACACCTTGTTACTAATCTGAGGCTTTTGCAGCCCCCAGTTCCCCTAGACTGTTCTAATTACGCGTTTAATCTCAGCATCTTTGTCTGATCTAATAATTTAAACGAAGACAAGATACAAATTTAACCCGTCTACAGGGGTGATGAAGGTGCTGATATGAGATCAACTATTATGTGAGTAAGTAATCTCGGTCTTCAGTACTTCAACTGTTTTCTACACCGCTGTATAAATTTTTAAAAAAATCTCTGTGAATATAAATTGACTTTCGAAACCTATGAACCGAAAAGTCACAGGGCTCTCCACGTCAAGTTGTTTTTGAAGTTTGGCACTCATCGTTTTCTGTTGTTCTTCAATGCCACTATTCTTGTAAGCGCAGATAGACCGCGATCATTTGCTGCACTGGTAGCACGGACCTCGCCACCTACCAAACTGCGGCAATGAGAGGAGCGTCAGAAGGAAGCATTTCCTGGTGTAACAGAACCGCGACCAGTAGTCGCCTTTAACTTAAGAATGCTAAAGCAACCTCTGTGGTCCCATGGTTTCCAATGTGTGTACTGACTGTTAGGGTTGACATCCTCCAGACAGTCGTCGTACTCCCGTAGCAACTGCGGGCAAAGCGCATAGTCTAGTCTTTATCTCCGTACCGCTCATGGTCTGAGGGGATCAACCTGTACGGATATTTGCAAACATACTACAGTGTTTAATATTACTAAAAAAAAGAAGGAAAACATTTTATATTCGATGCAAATTGTTCAAGAAAAAATAGAACAAGAGAAATACTTCAAAGGTGCTGGGTTGTTCTTAAAGTTTGACAGATTATGGTTACAGAACATTAAGTGCCCAGTGTGGTCTTCACAGAGTAGCAAGAGAGTAGTAAAGCCAAGTTTGGTAACTGAGCAAACAAGTAATTAAGGATGAAAGGGAATACACGACTTCAGTCTCTGTTGCCCTGAATTTAATACAAGAAATGGTAATGCAAAACGGGTTAGGAGCATTTCAAAAGAAGCTGAAGGATCTTCGGGCAATTTTTTCAACCACTGATGGAATCACTCTCTTCCTACATAGAACTTTTAAGTAAATCTTTATGTCGAAAATAAAATAAAAAGACGATCTCGATACATCGCAGAGGTAAGTCCGTCAATCTCTGAAAATAAAGAAATAAAATACAGAAAAAGCTTTCGAACAATTAAATTTGGGACTCCAGTTACAATCCAAATACACATCATTTCATATCAAAACTTAATATCTGCTCATTCGAGTACCAAATGACTTACCGAGAGCCAAAAAGTGAAAGAATCATCCAGAAGATATAAACAATATCCAAGAAGATCTGAATAGCCGCAAATATGTAGTCTTCGGGAGAAACTTCGTACTTTCGGCCACCCATAACAGTCTAAAAAGCATCAGCGAGAAGACATTTTAGAGAGGTTTCAAAAACGAACCTGAACATCGATAGCCAGATAAAACATGAACAGTAAAGCAGCAGCAGCTGAATACACTGTATAAAGCCACTTGACATGGAAAACTGTCACAGCAATGATCGCAACCAAGCCAAAAACCATCAGAACCAAGGAAAGGATAAATACTATCCCCATTGCACTGAAACAAACCTCATTGTGACTAGACTTTGTAGCGGTGTATTATTTAATCTAGTTACAGTCGGACTGTAAACTGACGTACACTATAAACACACTAAATTCCCTCCCTCAAAGTCTCTCTTGTTACGTTCAATGAAGCTTCGAAGGTTTCAGAAAGTTTTGGTGGAAGAAGTTAGAAAACCATTATTTCCCAAAATAAGTAAAAGAAAACCCATGCATCCTACATGCATAAAATCAAAAGTCCCTTTAAAAAGTGAAAAAAAAAATCAACCTTGTTAAATCATATTTCGTCTGTATTGAGAAGATTATGATACCTCCACAGCAAACGGTTGTTATAATCAAACACATAAGGACCGACTCAACTCTGTGGTAGGAGCAAACCATCATTGTCATGTACCTGTAATGATGTGATTATTATGAGAAAGTATGACGTGTCCCGTTCAAATCTCACTAGCCTACAAAGTTCCAGAACTAACCCAATGGAGAGCGTCAAGATTGCGGTTGCGATAAGGTTGCTCGGAAAAGACCTTCGTACAGACTCACAACACATTAACATAATATAAACTATCAGGAAAACAACATAGCTGGTCAGGTATAGAGCACTCGAACCTCTAACTGTCGTTTGTAGACCTTTGTCAAGGAACGGAATCGCGGTCATGACTGTAACGACGGCAAGCTGAAAAAATAAATGCAAACTTTTCAGTTTTTACGGACAAATAGAAAATTAGTTGTAGATTGACAAAAGTCATGTAAATAGTTATAGCATAAGTAAATTTACCATAATTCCCACGAGGATGAAGACTTTGCGCACAAATGCTGCTCTAATTGACTGGTTATCAAATCCAAAATTCCTTTTGTTTGGATCATCTCCCACGAAGGCATTATTCACGGGCTGCGCTTGCGGAAAGTCTAAAACACATAAAATCTTGTCCCCCACTTAAAAATACTCCACAGTTGAAGACTATGCCCAAGAATTGCAGCAGTAAAAAAGAAAACTAACATCAAGTTCTACTCTTCCCAAAGAACAAAAAAAACCAAACAACACATCTACAGCCCACTTCCTAACGCGATGAACGATTCCTTTTCATCAATACATTGAAAATTTCTTTCGAATACTGGTGCAAATAAAAAAATGAAAAAATCGTCACTAACTCACTAGCTGCCACGACCTATGAAGCTGCATCGGTTTTTAAACAGCCACGAACACTGACCTACTTAAAACTAACCAAAGGTTTTTGATACGTTTCGGAATCCTAGCCGCCACTCATTTCTGAAAATCGGACAACCACAAAACCCAATTCCTAATCTTGTTTTGCAAACTAATAAACGTATAATAGAATAAGACTGAAAGGTGTTCCATACTGGTGCTACATTACTTAGGCAATTGAAAAGTTCTTACGAGATAAGCGTCTTGAAAACTCAATATCATAACGAGGTAAAAAATGTGACTGCTTAGCAAAACTTAACCATGCAGAACTTAACAAGTTACTGTAACAACGAATTATAAATCAAGAAGCTAAACATTTTCTACAGGAATCGATGTATTTCCATTTACGACTGACTTCTTCATCTGATATTCTGGAAACCATTACATTCCGCCCGCTCTCCTCCATACAACAGGGTGGCCATAATTCCTGCTTTTTATCTTCTTTGCCACTTATGCAAACCTCCACGGCCAACTTCCAGCTCCTGAGTCCAAGCAACATGAGTCCAAGCAACTTTTCCCGAAGCAAAAACTAGTAAAAAACTTTTTTTGCTCGAATTTTTTGAACATGTGTTAACTAACATAAACCTATCAACAAGCTCTGACACGTCTGTGAAGCCTTCATCACCCAAAGTATGGTACCCTTCAACCGTTGGAGTTGTTTGGGCTGCTTGGCTGGTAGACTGCAGTACAAACTTCGAAGTATCGGGACTTTAAATTTGTGAATTTCTTACTTAAAAAAACTTGCCTACATTTCTGATTATCAATTAACGATTTAAAAAAATGCCTAAATTAAAATAATATTCTAAAAAAGTAATCCTCACTTCTTTCCAGCTGGCCAAAACCACAGTACTTAAAGAAATTCAACAAACAGATAAAATACAAAAATTCCACCCTCCAAACAATAAATGCTCACCTCCTATGCTGACGCGTACAACATCACTCTACAGAAAAGCGGTACTTTGCATACCAGATTTAAATTTTGGTGCATAAATGCAATTATTCATTAACTTTTGAAATGACGTTTCACGAACAAAAAATCATCAGAACAGAAAAGCAAGGCTGAAAGTTTTTCCTTGTTAAATATAATTCTCTCTTGGAACAATCTGAGGCAAAAACCGAACAGTATTCCGAAACCCTTCTAAATGAAAAACCTAATGATCAATTCATACTTTAGTCCAAATCTGCTGTAAGCGGTTGAACCCTATGCCCTATCTCCCACTGAATCCTCTTCAAATCCGCAAAAGGAAAAACAAAGCTCCTTTTACTACAGCTGTAAACTTTATCAAGTGTTAAATTATTCGTATTGTCTTGAAAAAAGAACTGATCATATTCTTGTGCAAGAATCAGACAATATACAATGTTAAGTAAAACCAGTATTCGGAAATATAGAGATCTGCGCTTTCAAAGGCATCAGAGCCCTTAATAATCCCGTCACTAAACGGGAAACTGCTAAGGCAACTCATGCTGAAAGATTGACAGAGTTTAAAGATCGAACCTCCAGTGTTATGTATGTTCCAGCCTGGCTGATTTCCTCCCAGATTCTGATACGGATTCTGTCCTTGCGGATAATATCCACCCTGCTGTTGATAAGGAGGCTGACCGTATGCTTGTGACATATTTCCTAAGCAAATAAATTATGTGAATTGTTAATTTACCACTGCATGGTCTTCCACTCAAATCGCAAACGGCCTAATGCACGAAACCCAAAAAAAAATCAAATAAACTACAGCCATTTCATCAGCTCTCTGACAATAACCGCTAAGAAACAAGTTAACCGCACCACTGATCAACGGCAGCACATACAACGATTTAATACGTAAAATTATTAATAATCATAAACTTGGCAAAGGAAACCACTTATTCTTTAAAGGAAAATTAATACATCAACGACAGATCTGGTACCGAAACAAAGAAACAATGTAAACAAGTTTAACACTTGCTAGCTTCGTCTGGTGACACAGTGTACCGAGAAAAGCTACTCAGGTGTTTTACGGTGCCTGAAATCTCTGAAGAGCAATCACCTTCCAAAATCACTGCAGAATTCTAAAATAACCGTCAAAGTCACAGCTTACTCTAAAATTTAGACATATATTAACTAATTACTTAACAATGACCACTTATAATTACTACAATAAATCGACAAACCAACACCACAGATACCGAACAATTCTAAAACACCAAGATTTTGGAGTATCAAAACCAAAACAAAATGCTGTTTACGAGTTCTGTTTATCAATCACCAGACGAATATGCCAGAGCAGACTCAGCTTCTAACAAACCAACCTCCCATAAAACTACCACCTACAACAATTTACAACTTCAGACATGACGGTAACTTACTGCTTTTCAAGCAGACTTGTGTTGTAAAATTCTATTCCTCTTCTAAATGACTCAATTTGGAGCTTCCGCAGCAACAATTTCCTCCTCCAATTCTCCTAATTACAGAAAATATTTGAGTACTTTTGAAACTTAGTGCGCGTTTATCAGATGAGGAGCCTCAGAAAATCTGAAGACCAAAGAAAAGCACCCAATTGAAAAAAATAAAGAATGAAGCCTCTGAAAAGGCAGATGTGTGACACCTACGTTCAAAAATGAAACAAGAGCCCTAATCTTCATTACCTGAAACCACGCCACTTACATGTATTTTAAACGTCAGCTGCCTACATATCTTTACCAAACCCTATCAGCCAAATCTTCTATAGTTATACAATTTCATTTTGGCTAAAATTCTTTATCACTATACAACTCTTAAATTTCGAATCTTACTCAACCGACCTCTTACCACCATAAACCATTAAAAAATCCTACTTCACCTTGCGATGCTTTAAAAAAAAAGCAACCATAATACACTGCACCTCCAATCCTGCCATTCAAACGTAGGCGTTTTCATGCAAATAACAGTTTGGTAGGCTTAACACAAAAAAATGAGAACCCATGCCAGTACTTTACAACTGTCTAAAGATTAATCAAACAATAAAAGCTTGAAGTAATTTTATGCATCTTTTTTGTACACAACAAGCTGCAGAAAACCCAAAATTTGGCATTTTGCTATTACTATAGTACCGATTGCCATTCGCTCAGACACTCTAAAATCAACCCAGCCTTACCAAAAACTGAATGTGCTTAAGCGTCAAAAGAAAAAAATCAAAATACGTCCTCAACTAACTCTCTCTTTGAATCCATCTTTCTATCCAGATCTCCTCTATCAAATTCCATTACAAAAATATAAAGAAATCCGCATTTCTTGTTAAGAAACGTTAAAAAAATTACACCATCGCCTTCCATCTCTCATTTTTTTCGCCTGAAAAATGGTATGCTAAAATCTTGCGTAAAAATTCCCGAGTCTAAAAACAAAAAAAACAAAAAAAAAGCAAGAAATACGGGCTGCTAAATCAGAGTAAAATTTTTACGAATAAAGCAGTCATCTTTTAAAATTAGGCTTTAGTTTATTGCTTTATCATTCTCAGCAGCGCTTTCGGCAAAAACACACATCTTTCACTACCTTCAAATACCAATTGTGTTCCAGCAATCCCAGCTTCAGTTGTAGTCAGTTGGGACTTTGAATAACAACTAAAAAAACTTAGTCCAACAAAGAATTTGGATCGTTGTCACTGGCTAAACATCAAAAACAAAACTTATGACACAACAGACTCAGTTCGACTATCGAAACGACAAAAATCGCAAAATAATGGTCCAACACCGAAACGTGAGAAGCTTTAACGCCAGACAACAAGCAGCAACGCCAGCAGCAGCAATAAGTGAAAACTTGCAAACGCGTTTCATGATTGTCTATTTGCCACGGTTTATTATAAACGAATAAGAATTCTACGCTTTGTTGTTTTTCCACGGATTTCGTACGATTACCAACCATAAAATGTTTTGGTTTCAGACCAAGAACAGCTAGCTAGTTCAGTGCAAAAGGCTACCAAAAAAATTGTTTTCCAGAATTATTTTGTACTTTTTCAACCGCTTCATTAAGTACAGCCTTATTAAAACTTGAATCCAACGCATATCAGTTGCTGAGAAAATTAAAAAAGCAAAAAACACTTCATAATCAAATGATACTCTCCTTGACTACCATAAGAAGAGCCCAATCAAAATCCCACTTAGACGCTTCAAAAATGTAAGCCAAATTATGCAAAAAGATTTCTGGAGCTCTGAATGCACTAAACAACCAAATGGTACTCCAGTCTGATTCTACATAAACAAACAAATCAATATTTAGTACCTATTCTAAATCACTCTTCTTGAGTCCATTGAAAAAAGAATCAATTGAAACAACTTAGCAAGAACAAAAATCCAGCATCACTTTTTTACCTCCACGACCTACAGTCATTTAAAAAAAAAGTAATCAGTTTGAAACGACTACCTGATTCCAAAAACTCGTCATAAGTGACAGATATAGATGTCATTTTATAATATCGCAAAGAGATCCTTTCTTTATAACTTCTGACGTTGTCAAAAATCCTTCCTATCAAGCTCCAAATCCGTATTTGCAATGAAAAATATCATTTCAAAAATAGCATCGTCTGCGAATAAATCATCCACAAAAAAAATGTCTCTTAATTTCCTGCCCAATAAAGCAATGGTTGACTGCTCAGCCATTCGGGAAGTTTAACGGAACTGCTTATCCGAATGACGACCAACATATATAACCAAATCACTAATTTCTCAGTTGGGCAAACACATGCTGCAACTGCTGATAGATTTACAAAAAACAATCTATACTCCTCAGAGAACAAAAAGTAAACCTCAAACCTTTACACGCCTTTCCTCGAATAGTCTTCGTAGGCGAAAAATTTCCGGAGAGTCTCCTCCCGACCATCTTAATAACAGATTCAATACAAATACACCACAAAACAAAGTACGCTAAATATTACAAATAATACTTAGATAAACTGTCAAAAAACGAAAACAACATTTACGCTCAACCGACCCTAACTCGTCCCGCCTTCTTCCAAAATATATTATTAAATTAGTAAAAAATTATTTCAACACTTAGCCAAACAGACATTGCAGAAATCAAAAATAAAGCGACAGCAGCGTTAATCAGCGAACTCAAAGTGAGTCTCAACCAGCAACAGTATTCCGAAAAAAGTGCTCACCAAACTTCAAGTTCATGAAACAAAACCAAGAAAATATGCAGAAAAAATAATCAATACACTTTGCATCCACCCTTCCAAACAGTCAAGTTTTATCAGCTCACTGTTCACCACTAAATAAACCAAGTTTTTCGTTGTATTAAGAAAAAATATTTTCGAAACGATTAGTCAGCAAGAAGAGTCAAAAACAAAAAAAAAAAAAA
>UXUI01007862.1:0-16005 GCA_900576705.1 Enterobius vermicularis
TATATTTCTAATTTATATTTATATTTCTAATTTATATTTACATTTATGTATTTGTTAATGTGGATTTTTGTTGCATTTGTATGCGAGGAGAACGTTTCTTTCCATATTTCCAAATGTTTATTTTGTAATTTTCCGTATGCTTGCAATAATAACAGATCTGTGTCTAATGAGAAAATGGTTTAGTGTGATATATATTTGGTGGAAGTTGAGTTGGTTTGGTTATTGCTTCAGTCAGTCAGTTACCTGGGTAACTATTTGTCAACAATGAGAAAAAAAAAATAATAAAATAAAAAGAGAATAATCAACAATTATTATTGTTATTATTCTCATATGTTTTGAAAATTTAGGGAAGACTAGGAAGCAATATTTTGGTGTTTTTACCTAAACCTTACCCGGGCTTAGCGTTTCTGGTTTCATCTGCAAACACAGAAGAATGTGCTGAGTGTTTTGTTCACCTGTGAAAATAACATCCACTTTACTATTGTGCAGCTTATTCTGTTACTTTGTTGCACCAAAACCATTGGAAAAAGATGTCTTGAATGAGATTTTCTCATTGTCTTTTTTCTTTTCTATTGTTATCATATGTTGGGTTTTTTAAAGGTTTGATCTGATTGTTCCCAACAGACTGTCTTTATTTTCTTTTTTTTTATTTTTTATTAATTCTGTAAGGAAAGAAATGGAAAACTACATATTTGTTTTGTTGTTTCTAACAGTTATCCATTGAATAGTACAACTGTTGTTACCAATTGATTTTGCATCAATTTTCTTTGCTGTCATTTTCTTTTGCACTTTTTAAAGTTTTACGTCCTGATACATGCATTTTATTTTTTGACTACACATACAAACAGGCAGATAGATATATGGTGGAAGGAAGTGGGAAAGAGAAAATTTATTTTATTTTTAGAGTTTATTTTCTTTTGTTTTATATTCTTTTACTTATTTGCCTACATTAATAATTATTTTCATCGGTTTATTGGATGCAGAATATTGGTGCTTAGTAATTTTTTTTTAGTTTTTCTCCTCAATTTTTTTTTTTTTTGTGGCTCTATCACCATCATTAGCAGCGGCAGCAACAGCAGCAATAGCAGTGTTGTTTTCCAGACAGCCTTCTTTGCAGCAAAATGGTTCCAATATTCGGCTGTTCTCGGTCTGCCTTGGTTCAATTAGAATGAACATTTGGATTGTTTCAGCAGTTGCCCAAAAAGCAAACATTTTTTTGCGACTCAAATCCTAAACTAAACTTTAGTGGTTTCTAATTCTTTAAAGCATCAATAAGTTTTAATGGAAATTTCTTTGTTTCGCCTGTTTCATACTTGCTTTCTCTGCGACGCTTTCTTTTTTTCGTATGTATTTTTAATAATTTGACAGAATAAGTGCATTTACGATTGTCACTCAAACATTACTTTAACTATAGTATTATCGATATTTGGTTACTTTTTTTTTTTTTGATGTTTAAAGAAAAAAAAGACAGAAAAATGATATAATACTTGTTAAAGAAACAAAGTTAGATATTTGAATAGCATTTTCTGATTCTATATAAGTTTTTTGCTGTCAATATTTGTAGTTTTTTAAATTATTTAGCCTTGTACAATATATGTTATATGCAATGAAATTCAATACTTTTATAACATTATAATATTAATATATATAAATATTGATCTTTCTACGTATATACAAACAAATGAACCTTTTCTGAATGTTTAAATGGAATGAACGTCATTTAAAATGGCACACTCTAATAGGAGGCAATGGCTTTTCTCTTTATCATTTCTGTATTTATTCATGAAATACTAAATTATTGACCTAAAAATAAAGGAGGAAAAATTTTTATCTTTCTTTTTTTATTCTTTTTTTTTTTTTTTTGCTAAAACGAGTCAAATCTGGCCAAGCATATTTGTTTCACTCACTTCCTACAAGTTTTTGCATGGCTGTCTGAGATTTGTAGAAAAAGAGGAGTCGAGGAGAGGAGAGAGGAGATGAAAACGTAGGAAGAAGGAGACAGGTTGAGGGATGTATTTGCTGAATTGCCCACGAATTAGAAAGGAGGAAAGTGTTCCGGAAAAAAGCGGCAACGGTGCAATAAATATCAATTGTCATAAGGAAAAAAGCTGTTTTTTATGTCACATTTCTGTGTGTTCAACGTACAGTTCTTTGTCCTGAAAATTTCCATACATTTTTCTGCTGATTCTTTTTTCATAGAAATATAATTTTTTTAGATTGTATTGAATAAGAAATTTCGTTGATATCAACAGGGTTTTGTATTTTTAGTTGTTTAACTCAAATGTTTTGTTCGTAACGTTTATTTTTGTTTCGTTTCGTTTTGTTCGTCTTTTCACAGTGCACAGTTAAACTGGAAGCCCAACGTAGAAAAGGGTTTGCAACGTTGTTTTACGAAAAAAAAAGGTACACGCACCTTCATGCATAAACTTAAACGTAAGAAAAACTGACATTTGTCTGAAGCGTGGAATGGATGGGTCAGATTTTGGTGTACATTAGTTTAAGTTTGTCTATGTTTTCTTGACTTCAAACACTTTCAGCTTTCTATTGACAAACATGGAAAGTCGATTTCATGAGGAAACATTTGGCGATGATCGATGGAGAAATTTGGTATCTCAATTTTATCCTGTCTTCCCTCTGCTTTTTTTTCTTTTTTTTTCTCTTTTGCTTTACTCATCGTATTCAGCAAATATTTTGACTAGGATTATTAGCTTTTTTTGTGTGTGTGTACGTGTGGGTGTGTGCATTTGTAAGAAAAGCTTGTTTTTATTTTCTAAACTTCAGCTTGCTTTTAAATTCTAAGTTGTTATTACAACAACAAATTTTGTTCTATTTGAGATAGTTGTTAAAGAAGAACAGTGACAAAGTCACTAGTTTCATCTTCTTGTCTTTCATTCTGAAGTCTATTGGCTTTTCTGAATTGTTAAAGTCTCATTAAAGTTTACACATTAAAACTAAACTGATCGCTGTTATGTCGAATGGCCAAATCTCGCTGGATACTATGCTGTTTTTGTTTTTAACTTGAAATGAAAATGAAATAAGAAAAAAAAAAAGATTTGAAACTACGACTAGATGGGGAGAAAATTGCTCACTTAAGACTGTAGCAACTACTTTTTTGTTGTCTGATTCCTTTGATTTTATTGTTATTCTGTGCACTCTCCTTATACCACGCAATTTAATTGTCCTTGCCAATTTTTTCTGCTTGCCCGTCCTCACTGCTCAATAAAGCAATAAAGTTTTGAGCATTGAAGAACAGCGACAGCAGTGTGCAAGGATAAAAAAAGTTAAGGTTTTTAAAGCAACAATTGAGAAAAGTACTATTCACACAAAATTTGGAATTTGCTTTGGCTTGTCAAAAATTTACAGATAGCATTAGCACAATAAGTTAGTAGCTATTCGACGAGTAATGATGATGTACTGTAATCAGATAAATCTTGCAGCACGAATGGTTTGTGGCTGAAGCCAAAGACAAGGAAGCCGACGTGCTGTTTCTTGGTGATGACCATATTGCTTTGTTGGAGCAGTCACTGGTAATTCGCTCATTCATTCGTCGCCTTCATTAAGCTTCCCTTTCCCGCTTGCACTTGAAAGATGCTCTACGGGGGTTGTTCAGCGATTCGGTTGGTGAATTTAGGAAAGTAAAAGGGACTTTGAAATACCAAGTAGTTTAGAATCTGAAGGATGGACAGGAAAAAAGTAACAGAGGCTATTCAAACCAAATTCTGAGATGGCTAAAAATGCAATATTTTGTTTTATTTATATGAGCTAAGTATTTTAAATTTAATGTTAGTTGACGATAGTACTATTGCTGCCACCACTACTGATAATTCAGTATACCTCTTTTATTTCTCAATCTAAGCAATTCTTCATCATTTTCTAAGAGCTAGAAAGAAGAAAAAGGAATTAGTTGACTTTTCTTGTCGTTATCGCCATCTGATGTCTTGATCTGTTTCTGTACAATTGCCTTTCTGTAAAAGCGATTAAATTTTTGTCAAAGTTTCAAGAAGAGGGGATCAGAAAAAATAATGGTTCTGTAAAACAAACAAATATAAATGAAATTTTTTGAGTGTTTTTTTTTTCAAGCTATAAATGAGACATTTTGAAAAACGAAGGTTGTAGGGAGTTAAGTTATATAATTTCTTCAGATATATCGAGAACACTTTGCTCCTTTACATTGCCTGTGTTTTGGTGCTTTTGGAGAGCAAATAGCGAACCTGTTATGGCGGCTGGATAACAAGATTCTTGAAAAGCTAGATCCAAAGGTGAGAAACGGTACAATTTGATGCCAAATAATTCTGAAATTATTTCACGTACCATTATTTTGGCTCAAAAATTCTTCAGTTATACAGAGCAGGATACGAAATTTATAGCGCAGCCTGAATGAATTTTACTCAAAAGGCATAAAGTGTCATTTGCTGAGTACTTTCTTCTGCCAAATGAATGTAATCTTTTTTGCAGGTAATAGTAGTATCGATTGGTAATTGCGATGCACAGATGGGTAAGGAGGAAATGTTAGAAGGTTTAAAACGGATAGCAAAAAGTATAAAAGAATCAAAACCAAAAGCAAAGATTTTCTTTTTGGCAAGTGTTTTCCTGTATCTGCAGATCGTAATTTTATTTTATCGGTGTTTTTAGAAGAATTATAGCAGAATGGCATTAATATGCCATTCTGTTGTTTCTCTGCAACTTCGCCTGTTTAGTACTGAAAACTCCTTAAAGTTTTAGTCATTATCAAGTGCAAAATGATACACTTATTGGGTAAAAAATTTATTTTGTGCTCTGTTACCTTTACTGCTGGTTTTCATCTAAAACTGCTTGCTTACCCTCCTCTCATCTCAGCAGTGAACATTTTTAGAAATTGTTGCCAACCGGAAGACGCCCAAACAAGAGACGTGACTTTGTTTCAGAAGTCAATGATGCATTGGAAACCACTGTTCAGGATTTAGCTGAAGTTATTGATGTAGAACCGTCAATTCAAGGTTGTTACCTGCTGTGCTGTTGGCGAGTTGATAATCACCAAAGTTTTACACTCGTTTAGAGGTGTTAGTGAATTAGTAGTAAGTGATGCAGAGAAATATTTTAGGAACGGGTGGTGAAATAGATGCCTACGATATGTTCGATTTTGTGCATTTGACACAGGAAGGATATCGAAAAATATTTGATCCTGTTTATGTTGCTGTATCAGCGATTTTGAATCCAGAGGGATAAGCATTATCAACAACGTTTATTCCATTTATTACAGCTGGTTGCTTTCCTCTTTTACTTTAATTTTTTTTATGCTTTAGCCAAAACAACCTAGTTTTGCCTGCAGTTCTGTTAGGAATGTGCTTCATTCAACCAAAAAATTCCTTAAAATTCCTCTTGTCCGGATTTTGTTTAGCAATGTCATGCTTTAGGAAGCTGCTAATTTATTGCCACTTTTTTTTTTGTTAAGTCGTGTATTTTGACTTCATATACCGCGTTATTCCGGTGCTGAGACACTGCTAAAAGCTTTTATTTATCAACGTAAGTGAAGAAAGCTGAATGAGGTAGTAGAAAACTTTTGGCAAAAAAATTTTGCTGAATTTTGAATAAAGAAAATGGATAGATGAGTGATTTATTTTTTTTTGACCACGTCATGGGTTGTGCAGATTAAAATCAAAAGCAAAAAAAAAGTTTCAAAAATTTTATAATATATGGACGAAGTTTTAAGTCCACGTAAAAGACGCCCCTCGATATCGGTTGCTTTTAGTTTTTGGAAGATGCCAGCGAAAGAGAGTAGCCGAAAAGCCACAGTGTCATTATAGACCTATTTTAACTAACCACATTCAGAAGTTCGGCAGTTCTAGTTGAAATCATATTATTACTCAGGTCGCCAAATACTACTATTTTAAAAGTTTTCTCTCTTGTTTGCAACTTTTTAATGCAAAAGAAGCCGTAGAAGGCGAGTTTTCTTTTTTTTTTTTTCACTTAAAGACCAGTCAGTTTCATAACTGATTGTTTGTTAAGTGAGGAACAAGTGTAGAAAAAAGAAAAGACTTCCCCGTTGTAAGTCGAATCTTTTAAGCTACAAAAATAAAGTGTAAGTTTCTTTCAATTATTGAGTTTTTGGGAAAAAAAGCAGTTTTTTTTTTGTAAAACTTTATTGCTCACTGGAAGAGCCAATTTCAGCCACATACAAATATTTATGAGAAAATTTTAAAACATTTTATTCAATTTTTTTTCGTTTATCTCAATTAGGTGGTTATTGCAGTCCTGACGAAGAGTAGAGTGAAATATGTAGCTGTATTTTATGATCTTCAAATTGTTGCTGGACATGAGGGAGAACAGCAATTTTGCTAAAATTGTGGGCATTCTTTATATAACAGGCGACGATGTTGGTACTGAGTTCATATGATCAAGAAATAAAAAAAAAAAGTATTTTCTCCTATCTCTCATCTTTCTTTGTTTGTTTTTTTTTTGCTTAAGTAATTAGCTTGATTATTCTAGCTTTTAGCCTATGTCTAAATAATATTATTGCTGGGAAAAAGTTTTTTCAGCACTTTTTTTTGGAAATGTTTTGAAAATTATGATAGATGTGCGTAGTTGGGTGTCTACATGTGCTAGTCTGAGTATCTATGTACGTGTACCTATATGTGTGTTTATGTTCGTACTTGTTTGCATGCCATTGTGAACCGTTAATGAAAATGATGAAAATTTTGATGTATTCTGTATTTGAATGATATGTTATCGATGCTTGTTGTACATTGCGTGTTTTCTTGAAAATTTGTTTTTTTTTTATTCCTTTTCATGATTCGTTCTTTGCTGCCAACTGTGCTCTGTTTTCCCCCAGTCCCCCTCTATTTTCCGATCTCTTTATGCTAAAATTTTCTTTACTTATTCTTATCAAGAACAGCAAACGTTTTCATTTTTACAGTAAAATTTTCCATTATTTTGACATTTTCGTACATCTCAGTCAACTGTAACTGGTTGAATGGCAATGTTCCCATCTAAACGAAAGTTCAGTATTCCCGTATTTATTTTCTGCTTTTATCATATTATTTTTTTTTCAACACTACAGAAAACATTTACTATCCATTTGGTTTCTAACATTTTCCCAGTCACATAACCAGGGCTACATCAGTGCAGTAATAAATAAGAAATTTTCGCCGTGCAACCGCAAGGGTTGATGCTCCCTGGTGAGAAAAAAAATTATCCTGTTCTCCGTTATAGAAAAATGACTGGGAAAATTGGAGAAAGGACGCTCAGCGAGTAAAATCATGGAAGTTGATAGGGGCTGCGGAAGGAGAAAGAAGACGGAAGTGTTCCTGAATCATTCATTTTCTAAAATTTCAACTTCTGTATATCTATTACCGTCTTGCGCAAAAGCAAAAACGAGAGTGTTATAAGCAGCTGATTTTCAAAAATCCTGGACACCAGACAGTGCTATCATGGAAATCTTGGGAGTTTTTATCAAAGAAGTTACGAACTTGACGGCATCCTGTTGACATTTTTAGAAATATGCTCTTTCATAATATGAATTGAGCGTTAAAGTACCCTAACGCGTTAAGAGTTGGATCAGAACAAAAAAGTTTAGGACCGAAAATGAGGGATGGGAGGGGAGAAGCGTGCTTTTGTCAACCACCCTGTCAAAAAAACGGTAATTCGATCCTGTCGAGCACGCCCTACTTTTTTTTATTGATATTGTATCTGAGACTTACAAAATTGAGGTCAAAAAGAACAGAATTGTGGAAGAAAAAAAAACATAAAACGTAAACTTTTTGTTTTAAACGTCAATATTACCATAACGCCACTACAGGGGACTGTGACTATCATCATGGCAAAAAAAATTTTGAAGAAAAACAAACCGGTTTTATCACAATTCAAATGCAACACAACACAATTTCAGGCCAATCAATCCGCATATCCACACATAAAATGAAAAGTAATTATACAAAACCCGTAAAATCATTGTGAGAAAAGATATGAGTCACGAGGGATCACTGGAAACGGTATCGTCGGTACTTATCTTCCTTATAACCTTACCAGGTTTCTTGCAGTAAAGAAATTACAACTTATTAGACAAAAAAAAAAAGATACATCTCCCAACACCTCATATTTCAAATTGTACACTAAATTTATCTTGAAGAACAAAACGCGAAAGAGCTGACATTTGTACATACACAAGACAACTACGAGAGCCACAAAAGCAATGGATTGAGCAATTGATAGTAAAATGCATTAAAATATTATAAAGTAGAAAATCACAGATTTCTACGGTTTTTTACGTAATAGCAGAATTCTTTCAAAAAACTGCCCCGAGAGAACTGAGTAAGAAGAAAATAAACGAAATATTATACTAGAATAAGACTAGTAACGACACCGTCATCAACGTTCTGTAAAACAGTCTCAGAGGCGAATTGTGACTAGACATGAAGTACAGATATTAAACTAATTCTAACCAAAAATAGTTACAAGCCACGTATGCTTCCCAACCGCATAAAAAAATCTTACTTCTTTTGCAGCGTTTGAATCTTTGAGTAAACATAGAAGTAGACAGAAAAGTGCTATAAAACACTTATCCAATAAAATTTCATGAGTAAAAACTACGGCTTCAAATTTCTGCGACAGAAATAAGGCACCAGCAAATCACACTGTACTTAAAAAAAATGAAATCTTTTGAATCAAGCCCAGCCATATAGAATAGTGAGTATGCAAAAAAAGTAGAAGAAACCCTTCAATAAATGAGCAGTGATATCAGCATCTGCCTTAGCCATATATTAGTTGATCTTACCAAAAAGCGCATTTTCTATAATATTTTAAATACAACATTCTAGGACGCAAATGGCACATTTCAGTTGACAAAAAACAACAGTTAAGTGTTTTAATGAAAGATAAGAGTAAGGTTCGTCACGAGATTAACGTAGAAATTTCATTATTTATCCTCCTAAGTGGCCACAGCTCTGAGTACGGTGAAAAGTTATGAAGAAAACGAGACAAAAGCGATATTAACAATCCCTAAAACAATTTTCAAAACCAAACATTTTGTGCGGTACTGTCAGTTCTGGTCAAATAATTTTTGGAAATTTGGGATTGGTATTGGGGTGCTAAAACGCTAGGTGAACGATTGTTTCTGACAAATTCGTTTCGCTGAAAGTTCCCTGCCAATAACTCGTTCTTGGCTTGAAACTGCCTCGATCCAACAGCCAAAGAAGCATCCTTACTCGCCGATAATTTAGGCTCCTCCTCATCATCGTTAAACTGCTGATTTGTCCTCAAATTCGTCCACTTACTTTTAGCTGTCAAACTGACAGCTATTCGGTTAAACCAGTGCTCCTGAATGCCAGATTCCGTGCTCGAATGACCTAAAATTGAGACTATCTGGATGGGTAGATCACTACAGAGCATCGACAATTTTTTTCAGCAAGTAGAAGAAAATTCTTCGAAAACAAACGAATTAAGGAAGGAGATGAAAATTGACAGCGAAGGAGACATAAACTGGTTCTGCTTAAGATTCTGCCTTACATCAGGAAAGCACAATAGAAGAAAAAGGAAAGTACACATAAACAAAATTATTGACCCTTTTCCAGAAGAAAGCAAAAGATTTACCCGACGACGAACAGTTTATCTGCCTCCTGGCAGAACGCCTTTCATAAAACAAAAGATATACAGTGCTAGATTCGATTGTCGTAGGCGAAGTTACTTCCTGAACTACTGTGTCGTCAAAGTACCGCCACTTGCCGTCTATTGGATTTTTGGTAGTAGCTGTGTAATGACCTGAATCAGTTGAGGTACCCATATGATGTACAATACCAAAAAGGTCGTAAACGTTGTCCATGTTGACATCAACATATACAGCATCGGTTGTTGCCCTGCAAATGATTTTGTATAAGTTTTTAAGGAAATGCCCAACATTGTTTGTCACAACTGAGCTTCAAACAAAGGCTTCAATCCATTGTTCGAGGAAAAGTACATTGGTAAAACCCACCTTGGCTGCCGGTTTTGCTGCTGCCGAGTACTATACTGTAAAACGGAAAGCATATCACTAACAGCACGTGAGAAAAAACAAGTAATATTGAATAAAACTTTGAAAAAATGATTTTTTTCAACGCTCTTGTAATTGTAACCGAGAATATGTTCAAAAAGAAATTTAGTTGAAAAAACTAGTTGAAAGACTAACTTCATTCGTTTTTTCTCCATACTCATGGTATTCCTGACTAATAAAAGGAGACATATTTAACGCTGCAGTAGGATAATCAATTTTCCGCGCCAATTTGCCCATCGATCCGTCTTTTAGCTAAAAAAATAACAACTAAAAAAAACAATTAATTTTCTTTATTAAACTTCATCCCCAAAAGCAACTAATTACATTTAGATACAAAAGTTAAAAAATCAAATCAAAAAATCACTCGCCTGTCTAAACCTCTTCAAGTGAAAAACAAGAACTTCAGGCAGCGACTCAAACTGCATTGTTTTTTCTCCATGTTTCCCTTCACAATTGCCGCAAGTCCAGACTAACGGCTCGGGATGAGTATACTCCTGAAAAAATTTGAAACCTCACTTTTTAGTGTTCATCAACGTCATTCAACCAAGTGTGACACATGGTGGACTGCACAAACCTTTAAACAATCTGTCAGAGTTGTAGATGCCCCAAGATCTTTGAGAGTTTGATACGATGGATGGAACTCAGTTTCCCGATACTCACTTATTACCCAGCTAAAAAAAAGAAACTTGAAAGATCTGTCTGTATCACACTCTAGAAAAAAATCAAAAACTTATTTTTGACATCAAGGAAAGATCAAGGCAGAAACCAATGTCCCTTGCTGTTCATAAGAATACCTCAAAAAAGATATATTGCGCGTCATGAGAAGGAGCTGCAGTATAAGCGTAGATTCATTATACTCGTTGCTGATCTCCACAAGCGACCTGCACTTGTCAACAATAAAATCCCAGATTCTGTCAAAATGACGATGGCAAACAACTAATTTTTGAATAATTTCCATGTATATTAAAACATAACTTTTACCAAAGTCAGGCCAAACTGATACTTGGTTCAGAAACCTATGCTAAGGTGAGAAAAAAGATTAATTTCAAGATCTCATTTTTTAAAAAACATTTTTATGAAGAGGAAATTTACTTATTAACAGGATCGTTACAAAGCGGCTTGGAAGCACAAGGATCAAGATAAAAAAGCTTCCTCCATCCATCGAACACAACCAGTTGAAAGGAACGAAGGTCAGGAAACCTGATATTATAATCACTTTCCCTGCACCTTTGTATTGCTTCAAGAAGCAAATTACAAATCTCTTGATAGTCAGCGAAACGCGAAACCGAACAGACGAAAGGCTGAGTGATCGGGACTCTGCAACAAAAAAAAAGTCGCTATGCTAACACTAGTGAAGTGTCCGTTCATCTAGTCAGGTCTGAAGTTCTAGGTTTAACTGCGAAAAACTGGGAAAAATAGACCTTACCCATGGTCTCGTTCGCCATTACCTGACGAATCAACCACCACAAATACTATAGCAATTTTGTCTCGACTAGATGGAGTCATTTCAATGGCGAACAATTCGCTGCGATCTAAATTTCTGATAGTGGTAGAACGATCAAGGAAGGTAAATCCAAATTCACTAAGTTGCGTTACAATCACCTAAAACAGACAATGTCATTGATATCAGACTATTTGCACTTGTAAGCGCACTTCAAAAATCTGTAGCTGAACGAGCAAGTAGACAAGACGTGGAACTCCCACCACTAGTCCATTCAACACAAGTCCATTCAAAATAAAAATGCCGAAGACAACAAGATTAAGTCTTGACAGTTGCAATCAGCAAATTATCGCTAAAAAAGCTTTTCACTAACCAGATTCCCACTGTCAATAAACCCGCGGCTAATGCACTCTTCAACATCCTTAATTTTGCCTTTCATTTTGACCTTCAATCCAAGACAAAACAACTTTTGAGGTTTGCGTAGTCTGGCAAGTGTTATAAAGACAGGGGTTTCCCTTAAAAAAATTTTTTTGAGAATGAACGGCACAGTTAAGTAAATATGCCAGATTTTCAAAAATATCTCCCGAATCAAACTAGATGAAAAAAATAACAAAACACAGATGCTTCAAAAACAGCAAAACCAACTGTTCTGGAACCTGAAGAGAAACGCAAGTGAAGGGATCAGGTTTGGTCGTCCTAAAATGGCAACTCATACATTCAACGCTTGACAAAAAACACGCTGAGAAAATATTCGTTATAGCTGATCGATGTTCATTACGCTTCAGTGCAGAAGATTCTTCAAAACGCTGTTCCTAAAAGAACGAAAAAAGTCTTGACTCCGATATTCAGATGAAAAAATATGACCATGGCCTAAGTGTCTTTAAAAAGAAGCAACAGAAACACTATCGTTTACCGTCAAGTCTGACGAATTCCAAGAAGACGGAATGTCCAGCTCCTCGTGTAATCTATCTAGCAACCAGACAAGAAGTTCCTGAGCATCCTAAAACAACATTTACATTGCACAAAACTAGTCCTAATTCTTTGTTATGTACTGATACAATGAAAGAATAGAACTGCGATAAAAATTAAGACAAGAAGTTTATAAACTTTTAAGTAACTTTCCAAAATTTTAAATCATCTATGATAAAATAAAAAGATGTCCACATTCCCAACAGTCCTTGAAGTTTTGTCGCTTTACATACGTAAACTTAGGTAAGCAAAATTCAAATGACCTGCTGATAGTTTGCTGCGTAAACGTCGTTATACAATGCAATAGCAGAGCGAAAATCCTGAATGCACTGTTCACTCGGCTCGTTGCACCAAAGGGCTTTTAGAACTTTATGGAATGCCACGGCAACACTGTTGCTTCGGATACCATCCAAAGATTTGAACTACAATTTCAGAAAATAAAAAAAGTGACAGAAAATCTATATCAAAATCTAAATTTCTACGCTACACCTACCTTAAGATCCTTTCGGTAAGCGTTTGTGACAAAATATTCGGCTAATGTATCAGCAACAGATAGGCACTGGAGAATTGAATTCATATAACAGGTGTTGCCCAGGTTCGGTAAACCTAAAATTTCACTGTAGTCAAAAAACTCTCATGATGAGCAAACAAAACGGTTTCTCAAAAACTTCCAGCAACCTTCTCTCTACCTTAACTTTGTCTAATAATTTGGTACTTGAAATCAAAAAAAATGTTCCACTTTGGTAGCCCACTTTCTTCTCTTTATCCCCAAAAATTAGAGCAAGCTTGGAGACACCGGACTCCCGGAGCCAACTCTACGAGAAGCTTCTTGTGGTTAGACAGTGCCCTGCGCAGTCAACACTAACAGTGCTTCAGCGATGTGTAAAATAGCCTTCTCGCAGGTAAATGAAAAAATACTGCCTCCACTAAAAACATTAGTGACTAAGATCGAGGAGCGATGGATACTTGCATGCAGTTCTAGAAGGGTTCCACAACTCTATGTGGAGAGGTGGGAAGCATAAATGCCAATCGCTGTTTTGCACAGCTGCTTAATGTTCGCACACAAATACTGCGCTTCTTTCAAAATTTTCAAAAAATTAAACTGCCATGAGCTGACAACCCACGTACTTCCAGGATAAAATGAAATTGAAGAAATCACCTATTAGGTATTTAAGAAATTTTAAACCACAGGTGGTCTAAATTGTCTGAAATATCTCGCAATTTTTTCGATATAAATTATGCAACGTAACATTCTTAAAGACTACGTGGGGTCCCGAAATGCTCTCTGTGCGCACGTTTAAACTTGTACCACGAAGACTAGGTAATGTTTACGTGAGAATCACGTTTTGAACCCAAATTTAAAGAAAAGTTTAGAAGCAGAGTTTCTCAGAAACTAAAAAACATTTAGAAGCACATTTTTGCATGTTTGAAAAAAAAAAGTAGAGCTTTTCAAAATATAAAAAAGTTTAAGAACACAGCACCCCTGAATTTTACAAGAAATTCAGGAGGCAGAGTTATTTGAATTCCATACAAAATTAGAAAAGATAATTGTTCAAAATTCAAAAAAAATTTTTAAAATTTTAATCATCTTATTTACAATAAAGATTCATTAGCTGCCGACGCTCACTCGTTCCAACTATTGCGATCAGTAGAAGCGAAGAGCCTTGAAAAAGAAACGAAGCCAAACCCTCTGTAGTAATTTGTTCACAGAAGTTCAAACATCGTGTCTGTTTGGCATAAAAACTGAGTTCTGATAACATGTGTAACCTTCAGCAACAACTCTTGTGATTCTCAACAAATTCCTTTCAAAAACATTTAACTGTTTTGAAATGTTTAAATCAAAGTTTCATTCAGTCCTCATCCATAATACTGATCTGAGCAACTACTGCATTCATGAAAATATTTAAACTATTTTACCTGTCACACAAGGCACTGATGGAAGGAAGACCGGAATACTGTTGGAACCCGTCGGGGAATCAAATCCGCTTTCTGCATCCTCGGCAAACGTTCGGCTAGAGCCAGACCGGGAAAGCCTTCGCTGATGATTTCCATGCCGACTGGCGCGTTCATCTGCACTTCGAACAAAGCTATCAGGTGCCGATTCACTATTCATCAGATGTGTTTTCCCGCTCGTTCGTATAGTCGTTAACGAATTATTCCTTTTTAGTGAATAATCTCTCTAAAAAGAACCAGTAGAAAGCAATTTCTGATTGATTTCAAACTGTTAACCCAAAATAAAAAAGCTGTAAATTAAATACTGAGGTAAAAATGAGGTTAACTTTTGCCTATCATTTATCACTGCTTGTAAAAAATGGTCATAAGGCTTATATATTCAAATTTTTTTGAAATAGACGTATTCCTTTGAATAAAAAAAACAAAAACTTCCAACCAACTTAAATAACAAAGATGCAAAAGCAGAAAATAAATAGAAATATTTTTGATTTCATGAAATATAATTAGTCTAAAAGAGAGAAGTTATCAAATATCTATAAAAAAAGCTTTCTAAAATTGAAAAGGCAAAGACTTTATCTCTAGCTCTTGCTTTCAACAAACAAGAAAAAAGCGTCAACAAAAGAAAGTTAAGATTCATGGAATAAATTTGTCTGTTTTGCTAATATTAGTAATGTCCTGTCTATAACTTATGAACTATGTGCAACTTCAGTGCAAAGATACAGCGCTTATTGATGGTAAACAGTCAAAAAGCGCCAATTCTAAATGTTCAAAATTGCTGCAGCTGCTATCTACTTACCTGAGACGTTCGGCCATCAATATCATCTGTCACTTTGTCCCGTAATCGCGGTCTTTGTATACTCTGTGTCCCACCAGAACTGGACCTCGACCGCGAACCCGTTTTCCCCAATGATCGTGCGCCTCCACGTACCGACCCTCTCCGTTGCGAGTATGGCGTTCCAGTGTTGCTTGCCACCTGGTAGCCATTCTGAAATCTTCTTCACTCTGTGCTCAAAGATCACAAATTACAGCCGAAGTAACATGCAAGTTTTCATAAGATTCATCATTCAGTTGATGCTCCTTTAGCACCCAGTTCGACAGTCATCATCTATCTTTCCTGATTTTTTCAAATAATTTATGTAATTTTTTTCAAAATAAGATTATTCTTTAACATGAAAATATGCTCAGGAAAAAAAAACAAAGAAAATTCCAAGACTGGAAATAAGGGCGAATAAGTTACAGGAAAACGAGAAACAAATGTTCCCTTTTTCCTCTTTTCCGTTTCTTCTTTGTAAAAAACGAGGTGAATAAAATTACCGATGGTTGCAGTGAAAATAGACAGCCGAGGAAAAAAAGCTAGCGATGTAAAGCATATATCTAGAAGCCCCCAAAAAAGTTTGTAAATAATACATATTGATAGAATGCATTCGCGGAAAAAAAAGCAAAAATTTTTCAATTCTAAAATGAAATATTCCTTTCAAGAATAGTTGTTCCCAACAAACATGAAGTATTTTTGAAAGAAATTTGCTGTTGCTGTTTGAGTGGTAGTTAATATTAACGTTTGATTCCTACAAATTTTCTCAACTTTTTTAAACCTTCACTGCACGAAAATGTATGCTTTTGTTCATTTGTTTTTTTTTTTTTT
>UXUI01007862.1:16091-26789 GCA_900576705.1 Enterobius vermicularis
CTACTCCTATCAATAAATATCCTTCACAAATTTCTTCACTGTATTCTAAATAAACAAGCAAGATTTCGCGAAAACTACAGTATCGGTAAAACATTTCACAGCTCTCCTTTTATGAAAAAGATAGAAATGAAAAGTGCTTCCGCGAGACAGAATAAACTGGAAAGTTTGATGCTGATTTCTTACAGCTGAAAATCAATGATATTACCAAAACGCAATATTTTTCTTAATTTGAATTATAATTGCAATTAAGATGAAATTGCTGACCAATTTCTCAAAAAAAGCATGATAACGGACTCTTTTTATCAAACTTGAAATTAAATCATGCCTAAAAATTATTTTTTTCAGCCACTCTTCAATCAAACTAGTTATGTTTGTATGTTCTGTTTTTACCTTTTTTTTATTTAATTGAAAAACGATGCTACAGAACAAATCAGAAAACTGTTAACTGAAAAGTTAGCTATGAAAAACAGTTGTTCAAAGCACAAAATAATTTGTCATTAGTTTTTTTTTGTAATCCCTGAGAAAAGAACTGATTACTTCAATAAGATTTTGGGGACTTTAGATTGAGTACTGTGAAAAAATTGCAATCTCATATTTTTCATTTCAGTTTATCACTTTGCTAAAAAAGTTTCTCATTTCACAAAAATGTCACACTCAATCTGGGAAAAAATGATTAAAAAAAATCAACGCCTTTAAAAGGGAACAAAGCTAAGAGATTTTGTGTTTTTATCGACTTCCATACAAGTTTTACTGGTATTCAAGAAATCCTATAACTCCGTCGAAAATGAAGTAGCCGTAACACTTTGTGAGCGGTTACTAACAAAAATGCATTAGAAGTTACATCTGTTCAGTTGTTTTTGATAGACTTATTAGTAACTCATAATATGATTGCTATATAAAATATCTTAGAATTACCTGAAAATCATGTCGGTATACGTCAGTTGAAAAATTTTCATAGCCAAGTTGTGCTCTTTTATCCTGCAAAGAAAAAGCAAATTTTTACACAACAGTTCTTAAATTATATAATAAAAAAACAGGATCATAACTTTAACCAGAATTGCCGGTAAAACAATTATATTCCGCGCAAAGCCAATTAAAAAATCGAAACTGTTGGTAATAATGAATCAAGCAACAACGTTACAAATTCCTCTCTGTTCAATAACGCATACTTTTTGGCTAATCCGTAAACGACGACGAAAAAAATCCGTGACTAATCGAAATGTAGATTTTCGCTTTGCATCCGATCGAGTGAAACCGGCAGTATCGCTGAAAAACCAAAAAAAAAACTTTTGCCCAAACAAAAGTTGATGCAAAGATTTCGCCAGCTACCGAAAGCAGAAATTCAGAAAAAAAAAAAGAAAGAAAATGATAAGAAAAAAAGAAAAAAGTAAAAAATCCATAAAAAAGTAATGCCAATTCTATGAATATGAATCTTCGCACCAAAATGCTTCTTTTTCAAACTTCCAAGGGTCACTACTAAACTAGAACAACTGAAACAAAAAAGCTTTAGTGGCATTAAGTGATTGATTGAGGCAGCAGAGTTTTAGAGATTTGAGAATTTTGAGCATGACACTGTTGCCCTATTTAAAATCAACTAATTTTTAGCTCCTGATGGTGATGGCATACGTACCTTATGAGCTAACCAAATAACACCCAAAAATAAATGTGAATTTGAACTTTTTTCCTAAGAAAATACAAATTTTCACACCAAAACACTTTTTTCAAACATCTACAGGTCACTACTAAAACAGATAAGGGCTTGAGAAGCTGATCCACGCCCATACCTAATGTAACTTTCCTTATCGGTATACATTAGATATCTTGAATCATTCATTGACGGCTCCTGTTTAGGATGCCGTGTTTTTCTACCTGAAATGTAATCAATATATCTTCTACTAGAAACTATTTGAATACTTCATATCATAAAGAATAAAGGAAACAATGACTTTCACAGCCAATATTATGAAAAAGACAAGTTTTAAGTGGAAAAAAAAACTAACTTCGCACACTGTCTTTTCTCTCATACTCCCGCCTAATATCCTGAGTGGAAACCGAAGAATGTTGGTGGAACATTCTGAAACAAAAAAAAAAAAAAAACTAAGAAGTGGTTTTTATTTTACATCCATTAAAGTCCATTAAAAAGCGACCAGCAAAGTAACTCCAAAGTCCTCCTCATTATTCACTGTAGCATTGTTCTCAAATATATCTAAGCAAAAAATAAAGACCTCTGTCCGCCTGCTAAATATTTTCCTGCTCAACCTTCATCATCTACTTGCTTTTTAGAAAAATTTAAGTTAAATATTGGTGAAAGATAAAAAAGGCTTTAATGTTATCTCAACCTTTTACAGCATTTGCATGAAATCGACCTCTATTATTAAATATGAAGAACAAATAAGAAAGTTGTTTGATATCAAATGATACCCTCTGTTCCCGACCGTTCTTTCCCGACAGTCGAAATTATCAGTAACAAGGTTGTAGTTTTTCTCCGGGCGATCTGCTAAAAACCGGCTTTGTACTTCTGATTCATTGGTGTCAAATCTAAATTGAGCTCGATGACACAGCAAAATGCAATTGCAGCCGTAGACAAAATAATTAAAAGTACTAAACAAGCGAAATGACTGCGAATAAAATCTTGTATAAAACTGTTCCTAGCAAAAATGATGAAAATGAATCAAAGCTCCAAAGTGTTACGATTGTGTCACAGTAAATACTTGAAGCATTAATGTGGTCTACATTAGTTTTAACTAATAACACAAATACTAGAGTTACATACTTTTTTAAACCCAAATAACACAAGAATCTGCAAACGAGGTAAAACTTTTTTCAGTGCCATTGTATATATAACTTATTTTTGACTGATGACAGTATTGCTTAGATCCATGTGGAAAAGGTACACTAAATGGTGACTAGACAGATCAAACAGTGGGTGAACAAAGCTTGTTTCCTCCTGCTTCACCTTGATAATTTTTTTCCTGCAGTACTTAAGAACACGGTACAAAATTTTTAATTCCACTCTAGATGATTGCTAGTGGCACTTTCTGTTCTGATCCTAGCAACTTTGCCGGCAAAACTTCCCTATGACTTTTCGTCGCTACCATTTTTCTGGTGATCGCAAAGATAAGCAGTTTGTAACTTATCATTCAGAAAATGTCAGGTGTAACCTGGACATTGAAAAAAACACTTGGGCTATTATGGTAAAGCTGTTCAGACAGTTTCAATTCAACTACCACGTACCTTGCAGTTATCAAGAATAAGTAAATCCTACATACAAACGACGTTCCATTCTAAATAATGGTACGTCTGCGTACAGTGTAAAAATAAAATAGCCCAGATGAGTTGAGAAACAGACAAAAAGTCGCTAATCCTCCTTCAGTAACTGATGCGGAAAAGGTTTGAACAACTAGCCCAATTTTCTTAGCGAATGTAACCTTCACCAGACCGTATGGAGTATGGTATCAAAATACTGTAGTCTCAATTCTCCGTACAAAACTTTCATATTTATTGGTCTTTAAAAACCTATTCAGACTCCTCACTGTTCAGAATCCATTTACCACAGATAGTCACTTAGAATTCCTGACTGATGTTCAACGCTTAGAAATAACTAAAATTGATTAAAATTTGGAAAATCATTAATGAGGCAAAACCAAAAAAATAAAACTGCTGGCTGAATTAACGACATTCTTGATAAAGTTATTTTTTTTTTCTCTTCCAAATCCATCTAAAAAACTTAATACATTATGAAAGAAACTACCTCTGAAAATGCAAAAGCAAAACGCAAAAAACCTCAAATAATACCTAAGTGATAGGGTAACGTCTTTAAGAGCAAAAAAACTACTACATTTATGACCAAGCCTAGTTTGAACAAATCATTTAATTTTACCACAGTTGCTTCTGGAGACGCCACAACAGTCAACATTAGTGAGGAAATGTAATTAAGCCATGAGTCCACCTGATGTTTATCCAAGCATTTAAACTGTCCAAAAAAAAGAGAAAAAAACATAACAAGTAGTGTTACCCACTAAGTGCTATAACTAAATTTTTGACCGATTAATTCGCAGTAATAATCACCCTATCAACACGGCTAACATTACAACATAGATGCACAAAGATTAATAACGAACAAGCAGAAATGTTTCACTATTTTAAGCAACCATAGAATAAAATTTATGAACAAAACAGTCTAGACAACCTATCTCCTAATATGCAAAACAAGAAGGCATAAAAATTAGTACACTAAATTATCTATTATTATCATCAATGGCAGCAACAACAAATTGTATTTTTTTTATCTTTTACAAATCGTTCATTTGTTTTTTAATTAAAAATCAACAGCAAAACAGTTATATAATTAATATCAAAAAATAGTGTTAAAAAAATTATTGTATATTGATAAAAGAGAAATTTCTCTTAAAATTTAAACATTTGATATACTGATGTGTTTTCAAAGTATTCCGTATAGTATGACCAACATTACTCAAAGTGCTAAGGTATTATTAGAAATCAAAATACCTACAAACAATATAGACAAGCAGCAAAAATAAATTTTTTTTTGAAATGACTCACCAAAAGAACTCTTCCGCAAACCAACTGTGAAATTTTGCTAAGAAATCCCTAGCCACCCAGTGTTCCATGAAAAAAAATTTTTGAAAGTTTAGGTTCTTTTACTTTAACGCCTTCGTTTTCCTATTCTTTTAAAATACCAAATACTGAGAGAGTGAAAATAAGTAAAAAAAAAATGAAACTTTATTTCCTCAACACTCTTTGTAGTTGTTCTTGATGTTTGTTGGTCTGTTTTTTCATTTGTCTTTTTGTTTGTTCTCTCATCCACTACTAGTAAACTGGTTGATGGAGGGTGAAAAGAGGAAGAAAGTGGAGAGGGAAAAAAGGAAAAGAAAAGAAACAAGGAGAAACCATTCCATGAACTTATCTTTGAAAGAAGTAGAAAAAAAAAGACAAAACCCCAATAAATTGACTGCAATGATCCCAAGTGAACTGAACTAGTCCTAAGTAAATAATGCGAACACAAATACACATTCAAACATATAAACACACACTCATCACCTACCCACAGACATACAGACACACCAAAGCACAGACACAGACACAAACACCTTATCACACTTATACAAGCAAATGTAAAAACCCTGATAAAAAGACAAGCAAGTTTAGACTAACGACATGCAAATATATAAACAGGCATACACACCTGCACGTTAGGTAACAAACTTAGCCAAATGATAACATTTTTTACCTTAATAAAACAAGGAATCCACAGGTAGACAAAAAAAAAAGAAATAAAACACGCTGAAAGAAGTCAACAACAGGAAAGTGCAACAAACTTCGAATAAAGTCGTCGATCACTGCTACTCAAATTCTGCAACGATTTATGCCGTGTAGGACTCCGCCGATTCGGATCGTGAAACTGATGTACAGTTTCATTGACCAATAAGCAGCTGTAGTCAATGTTATTATTGTTGCTGGTGCTATCGCTGCACCTGATGCCACCGCTATTCATTTGTGCTTTCCAATCACTTTAGCATATCATCATTGTCCGGCTTTTTGAACTTCCTCTTTTTCCTTTTCTTTTTCTTCCTTCTTTCTATTTTTCTATAAAATAAATAATCCATTTAATTTTAACTCCTAACAATCTAATGAAAAAACTGTTGCAAAGCGAAAGAAGAAAAATGCACAAGCAAAAAACTTAGCAAGCGAAATGCAGAAAGAAACCCCAACGTAAAGGAAAAGCATACATTGTTCAAAATGACAAATCAATACAGACTATCATTTTTCAACAAATTCCCCAGATGATTCAATTTCCTCTATTAAAGGTAAAAGAGTTACCAGTGGAATAGATAATGACAAAACCACAATAAAAACAATAGCAAAAAACTGAACAACATACAATTCAATAAAAAGGATTGAAGGTAGAAGAAAACTACTGAACATTCAGTCCAAAATATGTTTTAATGTTTCAATTTGAAGATACTTTTTGAACGTAAAAAAATAAGACCTTGACGGTTTACAAGCTAAAAGATACCATGAAAAAGTAACCTAAACTTTTTTTCAAAAAGAAAATGCTAGCAAAAATAATGAAAAAAAGTCACGCTCTTTTCACCTTTTTCATCAACGTTCTCATCTTCTTTTTCTTCCAATTGCTGAACTGGCAAATTAAAAAATATTCCAAATTTTTCTTTAAAAGAATACTGTAGAAAAATACCCCAACAAAATTTGAATTAATTTATAGTAATAATAAGAAGAAACAACGAGATACTGAATGAGAAGAGGAGATGCAGATGAAGAAGAAAATGAGGAGAAAGGGAAGAAGAAGTAAAAAGAGAAGGGTAGGATCAAAAAACAAAAGTGACAAGACTAACAATAATCATAACAAAAATAAAAATAGAGACAGTCAATTTCATATCCCCCATTAGGAAATTTTTTGATATTGAAAGTGGTTTCTGTTAACAAATTCGGTTGTGAGATTATGCAACACAACCTTAAGATATTTAGCCGCAAAAAAAGCAATGAATATCTAACAAAATAATAATAGTCGTTGTCATTCCTAGGACTTTACAGTTCCGCGTTACCGCGACCAAGACACCAAAGATCAATGTGTTCTTCGCATCTTTACCAAGAACCCCAAAAGCGCCATCGCACTTTCCGGACACCAAAAAAAGCTGTGCCAACCACAGTTAACAATCTACTTAATGGCCACACTGATTGTGGTTACATTCGAAAATTTGGTGCTGCGGCAGCAAAAATAGTAACAAATCTACTGGGATGTCGGAGAATCTGAGGACAGATAGAGATAGAAAAAAATATTCGCAGGAAAAAAGCAGTATAAAGCTTCCAAAAAGAATGAATCCTTTTTTTCATCAAAATTCTTTCAGCTAAAAAAAAAGATAACCGAAAATAACTGCTTTTTGGTATTTCTTTAGCCCTATTCTCTCTCTCAATTTTCCATTTTGTCTCCGTTTCATTTTCTCTGCCTTTTTCTCAGTTTGCTGTGTGCTGCACTATGTATATGCACTTTTTTCAATCTTCTTGAGCCCTCGGAACGTCCATAGCATCAAAATGACTCTTGTTTGTCAGTGATATCGAAATAGTTTCTCGAGTAGTGACGGCATCAACAGCAGCATAGCATCGGCATTGGCATTGTCAGCAGCACCAACGAAAACACACACAGAAATAGTGAACATACTAAGTCCCATTACCCGCTCCCCACCTTCCCCCCGTCTCTCTGTATATTACTGATCAGTAATAATCAATATTTGCTCATTTGGTTCAAACTGTGTACTGATCAGCCTCACTGTATTAATTTTGCAAAGTAACAAATAAAAAATACCTGTAGCTGAAAAAAATAAAATGTATTAAACAATCCCAATCGATCAAAAACTTCAATTAATGCTTCTTCTATTTGAAAATCTTTTTCCAAAGGAAAAAAAAATTTTTTTTTAAACTAAAAACGCTTTTGCAAAAAAAAAAAGTAAACAAATCGGTAAAAATTGTTTTTGAAAATTATAAAAATTTTTTTCATTATTTTTTTTTTGAAATATAGTTTTTTTTTCAATCATACAACCAGATAAGTTACGCATAAAATTAAAAGTACTTGGATCTTTTTCTTGACTTCAATAATTGCAAATTTATTTTTCTTCTTACCCCTTTATCCAGTTGATTTCCTGTTTATTTTCTTTTCATGCTCCTTAATTTGCTACTTATTACAAACGATTGGTCGTTTGCTCTGATAACTAAGAATTTCACAGATACTTAGCAAACAGTATTTGCCATTATCTGCTAATGGTTATTTGTCTAAAATAGAGTCGAAACATCTGGCCAAAAGTCTATACCACTGCCAGCATTAATTCATTCACCTAACTTTAGCCTCCCTCTCCTTCTGGACAACCTTCGTCTCACATTTTCCCAAAAAAAAGAAAAAAAAAACAAATTTCATTCTTTCAACCAAAAATTCAACACTTTGTTAATAAGGAAATATCGCTAGCAAAAGCTGCTGCTGCTGCAACGTAGAAAGACATGAAACTATCGTGTAATGCTGCAAAAAATTAAAAACTAAACAAGTCAACAACCACCTTCAATAAAATAGCTTCATACTACAAAAATTCATACACAATTCAAGTAGATAAAAGTTAAAATAAAACAAAATTAAGGATCTCAAAAAATTGCTGCAAAGAAAAAAGTCCTTGAAAAAGCTGTTATATCCAATGCTGTTCTCAAATTTTGAGGTAATAATCTCAAATTGTACCAAAAATTACAGGAATGAAATTTTCCGTTGAAATATCAATTTTTAATTACAGAAAAAACTGTTCAACTTAAAACACAAAATATTGATGCTGTCAAAAAATAAAAACTTTTTTTTCTCCTAGTTGTTTGAGCAAAAGAATTTTTTTTGTCACTTTCAAACTTGAAAGAAAAAGCACAACATCAAATATTTAAAATATGAAAGTATTCAGAGTATAAATTGTAAACTGATCTGAGCACATAAATTTCACTTTCAAAATTGAGCAGAAACTGCAGCAAATAAAAGGAGAAAAAAAATCTTATAATTTATGAGAGAAAAAAACAACTTGTTCAAGAAAAAAATAGAAAAAACATGAACAATATTTAACTTCAATGGTAGTAAAATACCAAAGAATAATTAATCGTTTTGCTTGAGAAAAGTTTAAAAAGTTTCTCACGCTAAAGGCACAAAAAAAGAAAGTTTAAAAAGAAATAGTGACAAGCAAAATTATCACTTTTTAGCATCCCGTAGAAAACACCTTTTAACAGATGGTAACGTAAGGTATCTTTCCACCGAATACCAAATGACACGTTCTTGAATTTCTGAAACCCACTGGAGAAATCCCAACAGATGCTTAGAAGAGATTTCATCTGTATTCAGTATTGTCAGCAATCTTCCACCTTGTCCTCACAATTATCCTACTTAAACTCTTCACCAGACACTAAAACTTGCTTTTTTCTTTGACTATACTCATTAATACCGCCTCTAACTCCGTCTTCTCCTAATGCCTGCCTCACTCCTGTCTCTACTTCATTTTTCACATCTGTTTTAAACCGAATTTTGTCTAGTCGGAATGACAGCCCTTATTATTACATCAACAAGTAGCCAATGGACAGTAGCAAAGGTAGGGACAGTAGCACCAGTAACTGCAGATTTAGCTATAATAACGTTAAACCGGCGATTCATACAGGCAAAAAAAAAAAGAGTTAGAACTCTAGCGAAATATTCATTCCCCGCTTATTTCGTCATCAAAATCAACGAACTACTTTAAAGATGCCTTTCGTTCTTTCCCCACCCCAGCAGTACATTTGGTAATAATGTCAGTTTGAATTTTTTATACGTAGGATTATAATTCATTACTCCATTTGAATACTAGCATAAAAAGCTAAGCAAACAACAGACGATCTACAACAAAAAATATATATGTGAAATTTGTTGCAAAAATACGATTCCAAAAAAAAAAAAATTAGGAAAAAAATTATCATCACTTCATCTGATGATTTTCAATCTATTGTTATAGAACTAGCAACCATCAATCGAATTAGTCTCGACTGGGTTGGTTGAAGTTAAGCTTTATGCTGTACCTCGACTTAAAACCATCAAAAATTAACGTGAAACTTTGAGGACATCTGAGCGATTGCAAAACGAAACTATCTGACTACCTTCAAAGAACACAACAATCCCTCATCCAAAAAAAAAACATCAAGTAATATGAGTAACATTGTTTCTAACAGCTTCTATAAAGCCGTCATTTAGTACTTCTCCCACATCCCTGTCGGTGAGAAACCGATTCAAAACAATAGCCACAAATTCTTGCAAAAATCTAAAAAAATTCCAGTAGCATAGATCTGTCCACAGCTATATCAAACAAACTCACACAGTTGGTGTACAGCGTAGCAGTATCATCCCAATAACTTCCGTTCAAACTGATCAAGCTTTTTTTTTTAACCATGCTTTGCAGAAGCCAGTTAGCTAGGGAATAGGTCATCAGCACTCAAATTTTTTATCTCACAACAGCCGATCAAGGAACGACCAAAACGAATTTAAATTGGAAACCACTTTTCATTTTCGCCTTGTTCAACACATTTTTTTCCAAATTTGTCTTCTCGGTTTCAAGAACATTTCTTATAAGAAAAGCACTGCTCCCATAATAAAGAAAAAAATAATAAAAATAGTAATTTTGCATGAAAAACACTGTATTTACCACTAATAATTTGTCTTTCCTCTGTTTCGCCTTACGGCAATATTGATATTAGTTCAGTTTGAGTGCTACTTAGATGGAACTACAACCACAGAACGGGTAAGAATTGAAGGCACAAAGGAGGCAGCGGGATGGAAAGAGAGTAAAGGAAGGTTTTATTTAAGCAATCAAAGAGATTAATCTGACTTTAAACATTCGAAAAAGAGCGAAAGAAAAAAAATCAAGACTTAAGCTTCTTACTATATAACATTAATATTTTGTTAATAATTTCCAATCACTCCACGTGACATGAATAATAAATGTGGGCCCTTCAAGACCAACTAAAAAAGGTTTTTGACATATAACATTGCTGTTTTATCTTTTATCCATCATCCTCAGCACAACGAAAAAAAAAAAAAAAAAGAAAAAAAAAGCAGGCTGCCGATTTCGCTTAGAAACACAAAAAACTTTTTAATTCCCATCCTTTTTTTTTTTTTTTTTTTTT
>UXUI01007864.1:20872-32540 GCA_900576705.1 Enterobius vermicularis
CTTATTGTGAACGTAGGTCATGACTTTTAATGAGTTGCCAGCCGATCTGACTACTGTAGCTCTCATCCTGCCAAAAAAGTTTTTGCACCAAATTGAATATGAAACGGACTATATATGGGTTATTCATTGCCCACTCGCACACTTTTTCCACTTGACATTTTAAAATTTCTTAAAATCTAGCTAATTGTAGTAGACTACGTTGGTAAACAGAAAGCCGAGAAGGGGAACTGGAAGGCTGAATTCCCCGCCAAGTTATTCCAAATGGTGCAAAACTTACCAGATTCTCTGCTTAATATACCTGTCTCAGGAGACTTGTAATTCAGCTAAATTTCAATAGAATCTGGAGATTTTCAGCTTAGATTTGTTATGCCCTGCTCTTTTAAAAACATACTGAATAATTTAAATCTGCTAAGTATCTTATAGATGTAAAGAAAACTAGATTTCAGATAAATATTAAAAAGAAGGTGTGTTTAAAATTGTTTAAAATAATATAGTTTCCCAAAATTTTTCGCTCTGTAATTGCATCACAGATTGGTAATGGCGATTTTCCAGATTCAGGAGTTACAACCGGAAAAGACTGGGACTAAAAAAAATGCGTCCTTTCCAGAGTAATTTCACGCATTTTACGGTACGGAAACTTTCCTCAGCTTCTCTTGAAAGCTACGGCAAGTGGCGAGAAGACCTTGATATGTTTCAGTCGTTGAAGATTTAGTAAGGAAATTGTATTTTACTTCAAAACGTGAACTATTTATTAATTTATACAGTTGTTAGAGGGAGCGTTCATCCCCGTCCTTTCTGCTTTTTGCATGCTGCACTCAAATGAAGACGGTGAGGGGAATTTAGCTTACAAACACAGGTGCCAGTAATGTTTTATGTAACACAAAGTCTGTACTATAGCCAATTGTGCAGGCAAAGAGTACATGTAACTGGAGAAACTTATATCAGTTTTTGAAAGGTCAGCAGAGAAAGAGAGTTGTAAGCTTTTTCACTTGTATTTGCGAGAAAGACCACTAAGCCTCTATGAATATATTTTTACGCTACTCGTCAGAATTCTAGATATGTAAGCAAATATGAGCCCAACTAATCGTTTTTTTTCTAACATTGTGTGTTGCAATCCTCTAAAACGCAAGGCGATAGCACTTTTAGGAAAAATCTGAACGGAGCAGTCAACTGGGTAAAGCAGCAGGTTCTAAGACTTGCTCATGGCGCCAAGATACGTACTTGATCCGTAAGCTTGGCAAAACGGTGAAAGGCAGAAAAGGCTGGAATAAACGCTCCTTCTTGCAACTGTGTATATTGACTAACACTTACGGTTTAAAAGTGAAACACATTTTCCTCAATAAACCTGCGAAGGTTAAAACAATCAGGGTTTTCTGGCCACTTTTCTGCCTTCCAGATGCAGCTGAAGACGGTTTCGCATTAATAAAATGTGCGGGATTACCGTAGAAAACCTATTTAGAATTACTTGCTTTACAACATGTCAAATTTTGGTGATGGCGGTTTTCTGTTATCGAGTGTTACAAGTCGAGAGAGAACGTGAGACAGGGAATAGTCCGCTCTCTTTACAGTAACCCCATATATTTTACTGTGGCGCCACTGTCATCTACTGTTTCTGAAAGCTCCTGATAGCGATAATTAAAACATGAGAATGTTTTATTCTTCTAGGATTTGGTTTGAAAAGCTATCTTTTATATAAAAATATTTACAAGTTGTTACTTTACAAACCTGTAGCGAATCGTATCCACTGAAATATCTTCTGCTTTGTAAATTTTGTGTCCATCCGCAACAGTTGAGGAATAGTGTCTGACAGAGATTTCCTGCTGTTGGTGAAATAACACCATGAATTTGTTGAGTTCCTCCATACCGTGGCAGTAGTAACATTCGCTCCTTTTCGCAGTCTGCTACCGAGGAATGTACTACGTCAGTGTTCCACAGGTTTCGTTGTGCTCCGCCACAGAGATCCAAAATTGTCAAACTTTAGTCAAAAAAAAGAGCTTCTAAAGACTGGCTCAAACAGCCGACGTTTTAAAAATTTTTCCACTACCGATGTATAGGCTCTTCATGTGCAGTAGCAAAAAATGCCATTCTGCAGCAACACTAAAGTCGGCCTTATAAAAGAATAAGTTGCAGAAATTCTTTTTGTTTTTGTACTGCAAAACAGTTCCACCAAAAAAGTAAATTATCCTTTATGCGTCCGATTTCTTTTTATAAGAATCAGATTCTGTGACGTAAAACGGAATATATTGTAACGGAATCATGCTTGAGACAGCCAGAAATGATCGCGAAGATGAACTGTTGCCTGCGTGTGTTTGTCTAATAAAATGCTCAGACTGCATTTAAACAACAATTGCATAACTGTCTGAAAGTCGGAAATTACGAAAGTCTCGTCGTTTCAAAATTGCAGTAACACCAGAATTTAAAAATTAGGAGGACTGTCCACACCCCACACGTTCGATTAAATCCTCCTATTTTGGAACTGAACATCCCCTTTTCTTGTTATTTCCGCACGAAACAGCTAAACCCGCACCGCCGCTTGTCCTAGAAGAAAATAAGAAATAGCTTCTCAAGCACAGTGGCATTTTTGTCAAAAAATCTGTTCAAACCCTAAATAAATCATTTGTTTCAGCTGCCGTTTTATTTACGTGGATGGCAAACTGATCAATTCACAGCGAGATATTCCTCAAAACAGATTGAATGTTTTGGCGCCATTTGTAAGTAAAGAAGGAAAAAGAGAGAAAAGTTGTATTTGCAGCAGGAACCTCTCCGAAAGTTTCCTGATATGCACCATCAGGGTACCGTCGGCACCTCATACGAATTATCACTATTTGCGAAACAAAAACCTGTCAATCTTCGTGAATATTCCAAGTTACAACTAATTGCAAAAACCAGTAAATTATGAAATAAGACGAAGTGGTAAAATCAAGTTTAAATTTACGAGTACTCTACAAATTGAAAGAAACAGATATGAACGGTTTGACTACGGACACATCGACATACTACCAAGAAAATAAGGTTATACAAATTTTGCTAGGCAACTCCATGCTTTCCTTAATTCTGGTGTCTTCATTTGTGGAACCAATTGTTGCTTTGACAGTATAAAAGTAATTACTGCACCTTCAAGTTTCTGCAGTTAAACATTCGAAACCAACGAGTCAACCAATCTAGATTTTTCCCGTCTTTGTTTTGTGGCGTTTATTCTAATCCTTTAAAAATTGAGTTTGAAGTGGGTAATAGTTAAGTAAAAAAATAACTTTAAAATTAATCAATATATTGGGTGAGAACCGGAACGTAGTAAGTGAACAAAACTTTTGAGAGTCAAAATTTATGTTAGAGAAGTTCACCTACTCTTCTGGTTAAAAAAAAAACTATCCAAATTCTTGTTTATTTTGGCTGTACACGGACACTGCTGGTCTCACCAAAATCGCTAAGTTTCGGCCGTTTCTTCTAAAAATAACTTCCATCTTCTCGAAAAATCCAGCTCTATGATAAGAGACTTCCTAACTACAAATTTCCTGTGGAAAAAAGAATGATATATAGTTTATGATACACTTTCCAATAGTATAGTTTACCTGAGAAATTCTTCCACTCAACCTTGTCTGGGTGTCCAAATGATTCCTAAAGGATAAAAGCCGTAGAATCAAAAGACCCAAAAAGCTGCAGAATGTCCATTTGTAATAGAAAAGGAGACATCTTTACCACAATTAAACTTTTGAAATAAACTTGACCAAGCAGAACACTGCCAAAAACAGATAGCCACAATTATTTTCCAATACATCAGACTACTCAACAACATTCCTAACAAGACCAAGGGAATGAGTATTTTGTTTTCAATGCAATCTAAGGAAACAATTCAAAAAAATGTTAAGGTACCTTTGCTTCGAACTTTTATTAAGTGTCGGTTGAAGGAACTCAGACTTCAGAGCAGTTAAATCCAATTCCATTAGTGGTAGTTGTAATCTTTTATGGAAAAAAAAATTTATATTCCTAGAAAAAAAATGTTTTACAAGAAGGCCCATAAATATCTTTTTAGGAAAAGAAATTCACTACTTCTTGACTGTTGCTCTAGAAAGCGGTACATTGTACTTGGCTCCAAGCATTTTTAACAGAAAGAAAAAAATTTAAAGACGTCCTTCTCATAGGATTTCGCATTGGACACTTGCACCATATTCAATGGTGTTATCTTTGAAAGAGTAAAAAATAAAGCCATGACAGCGAGAAATTACAGAGTGAGGAAAAATCAATATGAATAAGTCTAACTGTTTATCGTAATTTAGTTCTATTCCATCCGCTTTTGAAGTCCGGTTAAAAAGATCGTCCAGTTCAGTGAAATAATCCCAGTCTTTGACAACTACATCTTCAACTAAAAAGAAGGCAATACTCAGACTTTGACAAGGCATCGGCACATTTGAAAACATAACTCTTTTGCCTAATAAAATCCCATTGTAATTTCAGCTCGAGGTACTATTGAATAGTTGAATACAATGGAAAAAAAAATTTGAAGAATGCAACCATAAATCAACCAACTCTGCTTACCGTCAAACTTACACCCACTATGTTTCTTATAAAATTTCAGCAGCCTCTCAAAGACTGCTAAAGTGTCCCGTTCCTCGCGAAATTCCGTGTCTTCGCTTAAAATTCTACACAAGCGCCCCAACGGGTGCTCATCAAATGTACATTCTTCCTCAGTAACGTTCGTGGGTGCCCAACTGAGGACTTTAAGCAAAACACTGTCCTGAAACTTTAACAAGATTGCTGGCACTCCCCCTAAGGAAAAAAGATGACTAAGAGCAAAGTACGCACGAGTACAAACACATTTTGTAACGTAGACGACAAGAGATGAAATATCGCTAATAAGACTTCTGAAGGATAACTTTTAACTGCAGCTTCGATCCGGCACATAAGCCGCATTAACGAATCAGACCGTGCGACGAATGCATTTTGCACCTTAAATTGAAAACAGCGTCTTATTTTGAATCAAATTCTTGACTAAATTCAGTCATTGGTATAAAGTAAAAAGTAATGGTAATTCAAAAACTTCAAATTATTTCAGTAGTAACTGTTTCTTGAAGAGAACAAATTTTGCTGAAAGAAAGCTTACTATTTTCTGTCCGATTTCCGAATAACTTCCAATTGAGTGTAAAGCATCTAATGCTAAAATAGCAGTTTCAAAACTCTGTTCCTTTGATATATGTTCCACAAGTGCGTCACAGAAGCAGTTATAGAAATTTTTAGGTAAGGATAAACTCCACTGGCCATTATGTAAATCAGCAGTTAGGCAGAGTTTTTTAAATAACGCCTAAGCCACAATACATAAGATAACAAATTAAAACATTAAGAAATAAAAATCATCAGCTATTCCGGGAAATAATAACAGAATTAAAATCCAAACTGACGAAGAGGAGAAACTGTCAAAGGAAAAGCAATTTTTCATTAAGAGAGTAACTAAAATTTGTAAGAACCATGTCTCATGTTTACAAACATCTAAAGCCTTTGAAAGTATAAGAGAAATATAAAACACTTACAATAACCTCTTTTTGAAAACAAACATGCGGAATCGTTTTCTGGCTGGCCACCCCAAAAAATTTCAATATCCCAGTCACGAAAGATGCTTCCTTCGTAATGTACGATATAAAGACACGGCAAAAAAAATTATCACGGCAACAATCTGTTAAAAATTCAAAGCATGCTGCGGTTGTAAAATCTGCCGCGGTACCAAAACGTATTTCACCAGGATGGCTTGTTTCTTCTACTTCACCATCAGAAACCTCCTCATCCAAGAAAGTGTCAGAGGAGAAAATAGGTAGTGCCAACAAAGATCTCCAACAAAAATGCTCTACTTCTCTATAAAAAGCAACTCTTAAAGAGGTCAAATAGTTGGAAATAATGGGTTGAGACAAACAGCAATAAACTCACAAAAATTACCTGGTAATGAAATCAGCTGTAACGGGTCCTAAGGATACTAAACGGATACAGAGTGTAGTTATCGAATCATGCAAAGCCTTTGATGAACTTACTCCGGACTAAAAGTGAAGGAATATCAACTTGTAGAAAAGTATGAATTATCACATGTAGCTGCTTTCATAGCCAAAAGATGAGCTTGAAGCTTGAGATCTTCTTCACTAATAATCGCAAGTGAAAAATGATTACCATTATCATAAATTTCAAATGGCGTGGGAATTGCAATAAGACTTTACTCCATTGTTTCCTTACTGAAGTTTCACTACTCTCTGATGGAAGTGAACCACGACTTTCGGGGATGTGCAAAATCAGTAAATTACTTAAAATTTCACTTGATGCGGCGATAGTAGATGGAAGTACACTAATTTCAAAGAACTGTCGAAAAAAGGCAATTGGTCGTCTACTCTAAAATCACAGCGGTTGTACAGTGTGCCCCGCGATACGAAAAAAAAAAACCAGTTGGAGTTTTCTTTGTATTTACAAATCGCAAAAAATCGCAAAAAAAAGAATCCTGACCAATACATATTACTGTTCTTAAAACAAATGCAATCAATAAAGAACAAAAATGCTTCAAGATTTTCATGCAGAATTTTCGGTAATAACTTGAAATTTATTAAAGATATTTTGAAAATCGTTTGGCCTGAACACCTATTGAACCTAGGAGGTTCTAACTTAAATGTAAAACTATTAATACCTGAATTTTCCTTACGGCTATCAAGTGAGCCGAAGTGAGCGCGGAGAATATGTCCAAAATTTTTGCTTTTATAACCCGGCACTGTTTTGAATTATCGGAATAGAAGGATGAGTAAACTTTGAGCAGAGGAAGCATAGATGTAAAATCGACGTACTAAATTATATTTTAGGTTCCATTTAAATAGAAGACAATAACTGTAATATAAATCAAGGCAATAATGGACAACAGAAAAAAGCTGATTGAAGAATTTTGACTAGCATTCTTATTTTTAATTAATAATCAAAGCTCAAAAAGCGTAGTAGTATTCTCCACAACAAATGATAAAAGGATGAACGAAAACAATAAAATTGTTACCGTTCCAGTACAAATCATTGACTTTGTTATTACTTCAAGGATATCGAGAACTGAGAAAAACAACGTTTCCAAAATTAGAGCGTCCGAAGCTAAAAACAACCCTTTTTCGTGTCTTCCAGCTCTGTATTTCTCAGCAGCACACTAGAAGAACTGCTTTTATACTACTCACACAGACCTTCTCCATCTTGAGATTCTTAACCATGCAAATAACTAATTGTAAAGCCAGACGAAGTGCATTACATATTACCCACCATCAAGAACCTATTGATTTTCTCCAGACCGTTTTCAGAATAAAAAACTGAGAACAACTCAAATCGACTGCACTCTCCATCACAGAGTTCAAAGTCTAAAAAACCACAAAATCTGGTATTAAGGAAAAAAATTAAAACACCGGAAAATTCAAGAATTATTTATACCATCATCAGTATCTTTTTCTTTTAATATACCATCAATAAGACGGAGAGTGGTAATGGCTGATAACGGTGGGTCGTTACCATTTTCGAACTTTTCAAGATAAATACCCAACCTGATAAAAATATATCTACAGTTTCTAGTGGTGAAGCACTAAGTATTAATTGAATTTCTTACAGTATCTGTAAATTATTAGAATAATTTATATATAAGTGGAAAAAATAATGAGAACAATACATACGTACTGAATTTTCAATTTAAAAGACCGAATAAACAAAATAAATGGGTAACTGGTAAATAACAAAAAATTCATCAAACTTACTTCTGTACCAAATAGTGAACTGCGCTGGGATTGCTGCCTTGTGCCATAGGATCACGCAGTGGTTCGGTCCACTGTTTCAAAGACGACGCACTAAAAAATGGAAACTCAGGCGAACAAAACACTGCTACAGTAAACTGAAAAAGCCAAGAAAAAATTAAATCTTTTCTTATTTTAAAAATTTGCTGAATATGTACCTTTATTTAGTGTATATGACATACAGAAACACCAATAAAAATAAAATCATAGTGTTGAATTCAAAAAATTAAGAAATTACGTTGATATAAAGTTACTGTCAATTAATTTACATATAAGACTTCCATAATTTCTCCAGAAAACACCATTAGTTTGGAGCCGTGCTAATGTCAACAATATTTCACAAGCATACCCATAGCAAACAGTATGTCGAAGAGCAGTTTTGACTTCATCAGATATCTAGAAAAATATCGCATTGCGGCAAAAAATTATCCCAAATTATGGTCGTTTTAAGAAATCAGGAATTAAAATAAACACTGAATAAGAGAACCACCAACAACGACCACCTGGTGTTCTAAAGATGGCAGCTGACCAAAAGCAAAAATTTCAAGTATATGTTCAATATTGGAAGAATGAGAAAGAGCAGAAATAGCTGTTTTCGCAGTATTGCTTCTCTGATTTGAACAAAGAACAAAAATACTAAACAGTATTTTAGTTCGCTCCGCACTGTCAATGCATCCAACTTCCCTAAATTCAAGAATGCATGAAAGCCCAGCACCTCGTTGCGTCCAAAATAAATAAAGTGATAAAAGTTGAGAATTGCTTACTACAAAAATTTCATTCAAAGAGTCCATTACGCATTCAAAAAGAGATTACTAAAACTAATGCTCTCTCCAACAAGTTAATAAAAATGAAAAGATTTTATTACAAAATTAAGATGTATCTGAAAACTAACTTCTGGTTAATTGAAGCAAGTTCATCTATCAAGTTTAAAGCACGGATTGCCGACGAAAGTGCAGGTAAATCTAGTAATGGCAGAGTCCTTATCTACATTTTATGCATATTAAAGTAACATGTCATTAGGTAACAAACAGAAGAAAGTTAACTTTCTCAAAACAAGTTAATCTTAATGTTATGCTCAAAACAATTGTAATGATTGCGTAAAACTCAGAAAAATTCCCGAATTCTGCATAATAAAAACCCCTACTTAAATTAGTTTTAGATTTAAAAAAAAGTAGGGAAAATTTACCTTCCTTTCTCTGCACAGAGATGCACTTATTGCCGAAAAGATCTCAAAACACAGAAGTATGACATCTAAACTACAAGAAGCCAAAAAATAAGGTCCACTAATGTCTTCTCCATCAAATGATACAAGTCCGACTAACATTAGCAGACATGATTCTTTAACTTCACTGACAACCCCTTCTGAAGTTATGAGTACTGCCAGTGAAGCCAAAATCTCACTGAAAATTTTATAGTTTCTATACAGTTAACGATATGTATATTGGAATAAGTAGCAACCTAAAATAAACCAATTAATAAAGCTAAACAAATGCGCAGAAAGCATAAAAACTGGTTCTAATGTTCGACTACCACGGATGACCCAAAATTCGAATTTTCAAACGTTACAAAATAAGCAACTGACAAACCTCTCATAAAAAGCCCTGTATATATAACAGCTCGGGTAAGCCGTGCTTCTTCCTTTCATATAAATAAAGTTTGTAATCCGAGAGACGTTATCAGCAATGATTTTATTATCTGCTTCACTAACTTTTTCAGTTACAGCCTTCTTTGCCAACTCCGTAATTTTTAAAGAAGAGTATGCAAAGACCGCATGATGGATTACAGGATGTAACGCTACAGCAACACGTACTGGAGTCCTCTGCAAGTGATTTGAAATTCAATTTATCACCTGTTATTTTTAAATGGAAAATTACTGAAAAATTATAAGGAATTGTAGCGCACATTTACATAAAACAAAGAATAAAACTGCTGAAGCTCAATACAATTAATACCAAACAATTAAACCAGAACACGATTTGTGAGAAAACTTAGACGGTCCCTCACTTTTGAATTATTCGCTTCATGCACTTTTTAAACCTCAAAAGAACTTCTTTTAGGTTTTCAACCTTTACTCCCTCCTAACTAATAGACCGACAAAAATATACGATCGCTTAACATAACACAATTTCAAATTTATTAAAAACTGCTAAACTTAGGAAGTTGAATGTCAAAAAAAAGTAATTAAGAAAAAGCGAGTCTATTTACATAATAAGCTTTCTAGCCCAATATGAAAGCTACTCAAAATCAGGGTAGAAACGACTTTAAAATCATCAATTAAGTAAGGATTTAATTGAAAAGAACCTAATTTAATTGGAAAAATGATATTAAAATAAAGAAGTCCTTTCTATACATCAATAAACTAGAAGCTGAAGCAAAATTTCACAAACAGAACTAATAAAATGAAAATGGCTGATCTCACATGGGTTACCTCGAATACAGACCGCATAATCCGTGTATAACATGTCTGGCCACACAAATCAGCTTCAACCTGACTAAAAAACGCAGGAACCGTAGCAGAAATGTGAAACAATGAAGCAAATAATGATTTGGCAGCAATGCATCTATGTGATAGGGGAAGCTCGGGAGATGTACAGACATCGATTAGACGATGTAAAATATGGCGTGCCTAGAATAAACGTTTCTAGCTCTTTGTCCCAATACAGCGAAATTCCGCCCATTTTGAAATGCATATAACAGTAAACTAACTGCAAGTCTTTTTGCAAACTGTCGACGACGCATGAGGAATAGCCGTTTCGCCAAAGAACAACCCATTTTTATATGCTCTAAGAATCCCGACGCAAAGCGTTCTGCCACCTCCAAGCTCAATCCAAATTCAACCCAATCCGCCAAACGATCCTCAAATTCTTCAACTTCATCTGAAAAACCTTAGTTTTATAAAACAGACTCTGAAAAAAATCATTTTTCACTAAAAAGAATGTACGTTTTCCTATGTCTTTTGAAATTCAGAACTAGACAAGCAAAAAAGCAAATGAATTAATAAGGAAAATAGTTACTTTCGTCAGTTAAGGAATCCACATATCGTCTTATACAACAAGTGATACCAGGCATCAAAAAATTCATTTTTGAAGACCATTCCCTCCTGCAAATTACTCTGCTCTAAATTGAGGAAGATCATGATTTAGCCTACCTTTGGCCTAACACAAACCAAACTGATAAAAAAGTTAAAACAGATTATGTAACTCTTTAGAAATATTGATTTGCTGCTCGGTTTTGAAGATTTCACTTACTACTTGATCAACAAACCAAGCATGAAAATACCTTTTCAGTTACAACCAATCGGTCCTTTAATCATCTTGAGTGCAACTGTAAAGATCTGTTTGTATAATTAGATAAAAATCTATAAATATTTACGCTTTATCTTCCAAAGTATCTTCCTGATACTCCTTTAGAGCAGAACAAAATGCAGTATAGTAGGGTTGAGTGTCAACTTCAAGATCTTCTCGATGATCCCATGGCCGGTCAAGACACTATAACGAAAAATTGATTACTGTGAAAAAGACTTTGACCTGCGCTCTCAAAAATGATTCAAACGCCATACTTTCAATCTGAACAAAGACGCCGACCCAGAAGAAGAAGGCTCAACGTTGAAACGATCTTCAAGGGTAGACGGGCAATCGCTTATACCATCAGCAAATATAACCCCCTTTTTTCCATGTTCATCCTTTATCAAAAAATCGATAGTTTGATCTAAAGACACTTTAAAATAGATCCACTAAAAAACAGCTAGAAAGAAGAAACAAACCATCTTCAAAAAATTCTCAGTAAGTTTAGCATCCTCTAAACCACAACTCCAGACTGAGGCATAACAAGGAAAACACAATAAATAAATTTCCAAAGAGAATATATATATATATATATATATATATATATAT
>UXUI01007867.1:10281-20446 GCA_900576705.1 Enterobius vermicularis
CGGTACACAGCAAAAATGTTAATACTTTTGTAAGAATAAATTTATTCTATTGGATTTTTACTTCGTAAGTTAAAAATACGCGTTTACCTTTTGTACGCCCATATTTCTGTCTTATCCGCTGACTGTTAGCTGATAAAGAATGTAAGTACTTTATTAATTTTACACAAAACTAATACTTTTCCCATTGAGACCAGCAACGTAAGCAAAGCTGTACCTGGACGCAGATCTATTGTTATAAGAAACCCATAAGGAGACAATTAAGACAATGAAACAATAAAATTACAGAAGATGGAAAACAAGAAATTTCAATATCTTATTGTCAGATCCCCCGAGTTTTCGCTAACATTTCAGTTGTAATAAGAAAACTTGGAGTATTTTTGATGGTACGACGGAAAATATGAACCCGGGCTTCCTACAGGTGTAACATTTTAACTTCCGTCAAAGTCTTCCTTTGTGATTTTCAAGATAGTTCTCAAGGACTCAAAATATTTGAGTGCTCAAGTATCCATCAGGTTAAGATATCTGAGCATTCTGATATTCAAAGGACGAAAAAAATGGAAAGAATTATTCTCTTTCCACGCACAGCTTCGAGACTCCTAGTCTGAAATTCAGCGGAACAATCCTCCGTGCAAAACAGAGCAAACGTCCTTCAATCATCGGCCCTATCAAGTACCGCCAAACATGCAGAAAATGTCAACTTTTAGTCCAAGACGTGCTTGCAGATCTCGTAGCACTGCTCTATCCCAACACGACTTAGGGGCTTTTTATTAATTAATACCATGTGCTCAATTGTTGGGATGTTGTTGAGGAAATAGCTTCTCTTTTAAGGGCCAAGTGGAAGCTTTTAACCTACATAAATAATACAGCCTCTGCGGAATAACATATTACTAAAGGCAAAACACACTGACAAAAGTTTGTACAATCTCGTTCTATTAAGAATACTTTTGCTGCTTGAATAATTTCTAAAATCACAATAGTGGCTCCTTTCTGATCCAGTTTTCTCATGCAGCGACTGAAAGCCACTGAATTGCTTTGACTTTCCTTAGACAGGTCGATGCAAAAAAACGAGAAAACGACTGACACAGCAATTTGAAGCTTTATTACAACCAGTAAAAACAAAAATAGAAAAAAAAAACAAAAAAAAGTTCCTGGACATGAAATCGCGACATTTGTATTCTAATATGATCTAATTGTGTGGACTCTAAAGAACTATGTAACCGAAATTGCACCTGAATTTCTCCACAAAACTTCGTCTTTGGGCTTGTTTGAAGCCAAATGAGGGAAGAAAAGAGAGATGAATTAAATACACGTAATAATTTGATACTGAACGCCTAAAAGTTCTTAAAACCTAAGGGTTTTCATATAATTATAAGCCAGGGAAGTTAATTTACTTATCAATCGGTACAAGTCTTCATACTGAAAGTCGAGAGAATAGCAAACTGTACAAACTCATGATGGACCATTGTTCAGTCTGGATCAAGATAACAACGAGCTGTTCCATTCTCTGTTGAATAAAAGCAATTTCAAAGCAAGGATCGCACACATGAGAAATTCCACAAAAAATCTTCAGAGGTTACTGCACCGTTAGCCAGTCCACCCTCCCGCATTTCACCTTTGGTGTTCTGACTGATCCTTAGCAGAGGTCGACTGCTTAGAGAAAGGTACAGGAGGAGGCTGTTGATCTTCAGATTTCTCGTTGTTCGAAGCCATAAGCACATCCTCTACTACATTCATTGGTGGCAAAGAACTAGCGTTTTCTACATCCACGTCATCAGAAGCTGCTGACACCTTTGCCATTTTTACCGCACTTGTCATTCCTTTCTGAAAAAAATGCGATTTTTAAGAAAAAACGACTAATTTTACGAAACACACCAAAAAATAGAAATATTTCCTTTTAAGTTAGTCAATGCACTTTGGAGATACAAAACAATCAAACTACTAGCAAAAAAGTACTCAGCAGCAAAGGTTTTTTGAGTAAAACTATTAAGAAAAAGGCCCGGTCGTTTCAATAACACGAAATTTAGAGCACTTACAATAATACCCAATCTCAATGTTCTGCCTCCGACTTTACAATATCACTATAACCCTCAGCAAACGAACGGTAAGCAAAAAGCAGAGCCAAACTTATTTTTACCAAAACTACCTTACCAACCGAGGGTAGTTAAAAAACCGCAAAACTAATTGCTATTTAATGTAATAACACCTATATTATAAAAAACCTCATCTATTTAAAAAAAATTACTTCATTTGAACTATCCGCCTCAGCAGACTGCAGCGGGGCTTGAAGAGAAGCATTTGGACCTGTTCTTACACTGCCAAGGATCCGTGATAAGATACTCCTTGCCCCTAAAAAACATCATCTTACTTTTAAGCACTGTAAAGAGCCGCATTTAAAGTGAAAGTAGTGAATAATAGAACAAAAACAATAAGTATAAAAGTACCTGAAGAGTTGGAAGATGTTGAACCTGTATTTACTCTCTCTCCATAATCATCTGAAACTCGCAGCTCTCAGTGTCACTGCTCTAACAAAGCTTAAAGCCCAAAAATGATTAAACATCTCACAATCTAGTAAAAACAGCGTACCATAAACTGCAGAACATTTCCCAAACCCAAGATCATCACATCCCCCCTGAGCTGGACGCCGCCTTGGTCCTTTGGTTACAGAATCAGACTGTCCAACACAGATTTGTGCTTCGTGTAAAGCAGCATGCAAGACAGTACCGTTGGCATATTCTGACAGAATCCGATCTAGTTTCAAAGCTCTAGGCAAATAAGATTCATCAAAAAGTAAATAACAGCTAATACGAAGCACAATAACTTACCAGTTAAAGATGCTAATCAATGAAAAAGCAAGTAAAAGCTAAATCAGTACTAACTTTCGATAAACATCGGCCCTCCTATTACCCCGTTTGGCATACAAAACCTTGTTGTATGAGTCGATTCGAGCCGAGATGGCCCCACTCTCAATAAGTTCAACTAATTCGTCTTCTAGCTGAAAAACCCAAGTTACTACAGCTTTCCAAATAAGTGTAAAGAGATAATTAAGAAGCAATGAAAATACTTCACCTCGTCAATAGTAACTCGGAATACAGATGCCATTTTCCGAATGTCTGCAGCAGCAAAAGGGATAAAATACTGCACAATAGCACGCCGCCTGATTAAACGATAAATTGTTTTCAAATGAGGTGAAAGATACAAATTCAATAACAATTGATCACGAATCTGAAAGGAACCATTTTTCAAAAAGTGAACAGCTAAAGTGGAAAGCAAAAACTAATACAAAACAAATAATAGGATTATAGATAACAAAACTTTGCAAGAAACTCAAAGACCAGTTACCTCTCCCATGATATCTAGGCATGGACCAAAAGCACCACGTACGAATTTCTGTAGAAGTTCAATTAATTTCGGTTCGGAATCCAAAAACTTTCTAAAGAGAGAACTACCCAAAACTTTCGACTTGAGGTCCGCCCGATCAAAAGTTGCCAGGGCGCAAAGTGTACCATAAACAGCTATATCCTTAGCCGAAATAAGTTTAGGATAATTAAAGTAGCTCAGATCAATCTGAAAGCTGGAAATGTTCTTTGAAAACGCATAAGATTACTGTTTAACTTGTGCCTAAATACTAAAAAAACCGACTTCTGAATTTTTAAGAAATTTGTATTCCTAACTCACATAATGTTACTGCAATAAAAAAGAAAAATATTCGCTAGCCCAACCATTTGAAGCAAAACTAATATATTAAAACTAAAAAAATTTGAGAAAACGTAAATTACGATATATCGGTTCTGGCAATACAGGCTGATGTCGTAAATGCTAGTAAATGCCACCATAAATAACAAAAAAAACTTTTATAACTTTCTGATTAACAGGATTATTATGAGCATGATGATTTAGTAGTCTATTAAACCTTTGACACCTACTTTCTTTACTGGCATATTTTGCAATACCAAATTTATAAATTTTTTTATCTAGTAGGTTAAAAAATATGGCATGAAATACCGTTAAGCACTTTTCTGCAACTAATTTATAACTCTTCATGTAAAGCCGATATAACGCAAAGATAGCAGCGACTTTTGCTTTTGCTCCATCAATAAATTCCTTCATATTTTTCGTTGCTGTCTGTGGTACGCCCGCAGGATATCGGCTTGCCCTAGCTGAAGTGTTAGTCGTAGCCTCTGATTCCTGCGCTTCCGCTAAATGGAAAACAAAAGGAGTCAAATAGCAGCCTGACAGCGCAACAACAAACAAAAACACCAGATTTTTTTTACAAATTTTTCAAGAAATTTTCTTCTTTAATAGAGAAGAAAACCAATACAGTTGGCAACTAAAGTGATAAAACAAACTTATTGATCTTTCAATCTGAGCCAGCAACGGGTCAACGCGATGCCACTGATTCTGATAAATGCTTACTTCAATCCAACTCAGTAACATCTAAAACGCTAAATGAGCCACAGTAATAAAAGAAAGATGTAGATATAAAACTTAATTAAAAAAGCTGATTGACTAGTGATCCGAGAACCTGAATGACATGTTTTGGATTGGAACAGTATTCGCGGACACCAGTACTGAACAGTTTCATAGCATCTTGTAAACGTCCCATGTGAACTTGGTGCTGGAAAAGTTCGTCCATCGCTCGTCGTGTCGATTCCTAAAAAATTTGAGTCTTTTGAAAAACTAAAACAATAAGCTGTCAGCTGGCGTAAAAACGAGCCCAACTCTCAAAGTAAAGAGCTTTTGAAAAGGAAATAATTTAAAAAATTCGCTCTTTTTCGTAAAACACTAACCTTAACTCCCTCTTCCTTCTGTCTTTTAAACTCAGAAAATAGAGCGTCAAATCGAGTATTTGCTTTAGCAGTAGTTGTCTCTATCCACTGTGCATCACGCTGTAAAGTTGAAACGCTTTGAGATCCGCTTCCAAAGCCAGAGTCTCGATCTACAGGACCTGGGGCTCTAGTTAGTTCGTCACTATTACCATGTTCTTCGGAAGAAAACCCGCTTGCTCGATTGTCTTCTAGCTTTTTAAAAACCAAAGCGTACGAAGAGACATCAGAAGTGTTCTAAACATATTATATTCTTAGAAAATAAGCTAACCTTTCAGGCTTCACTTTTCGTTACTCTCTATTTTTGTTAAAAAAGGAAATAATCTAAAGCATGTCAACTGCAGATCGAACAAATCCAAAAAGCCACTAGAGTTGCATTTTACAAAAAAAAAGAAAAGACCAGTTAAAAAGTAATCACCTGCACAATATAATCGAGCACCATTGCTAAAGCTTCCATCTTCATGGGAGGACACATATCAGCAATAAAAAACAATCTATTTATCAAACCGTAACCTAAAAATCGGCTTCGAAAACTTCATCCTAAGTGGATGAAAAAGCCACATCTTTTATAAAAGCTATATTACCTTCTAAATCAAGATAATGTTCATCAAAATTGAAAATTTAAAATAAAACCTTCGTACGTAGAAGCAATACTGTCCAGGTCTACAGGAGCGCTGTTAACTACTTGTACTGACGGGTTAAATGGAGCAGCGTCATCTAAAAAAACGATGAAGCATACACAGAACTGTGAAGAGGACAGCTCCTAATGCATTACAAACTCTAATAACAGTAACGATTAGCTTTTCACGAAGGTAGAAATCTCATTAGAAATAAAGCCGCCAAAAAACGATCATTTCATATAACACGTAAAAATTGTTGCAGTATTTAAATGAATTTTTTTTAAATCCCACTCACTTTCCTGATGCGACGCAACCGGTAATGTCTCGCTAATTCCTGCAAAGTCATCGTCAATCTCATTCGCATTGCCAGCTTCAAAACCGTTTTCATCAGCCGGTTCTTCGACAGCATGAGTATCCATAATTTCATCGGGGTCAGGTACTGACATGGTTACAGTTCCGAAACGATTAACAAACTAACGAAAACAATAAACCACCCTTCAGTCCTGTATCCTAGAAAATTAGGTCATTTATTCACTTGATCAGCTGTTTTCTTTAACTATTCTTTAACTATTCAAATATTTGACCAAATACTGTTAAACTGAGCAGTAAAGTTTATATTCCATCTAAGCTTCAGTGAACTGAAATAATCTGATTAACAACAGGAACCTTTTCGTCTGTCAAGTTCCATAATATTAAAGAAAAAAGCCTGGTCTTGCCAAAATTTCTGGGAGTCCAGGTTCTTAAATCCCCTATACCTTCAATTAACTTTCAATGACTACTTTGGGTTACTAATACAAAAGCTCCTTCAGGTAAGGTATTAGTTTGAGCTGAGTAAATACTGAGAAGGAAAGCTGACATTTGAATACCCCTTTTCGGTACCCTAAAAATGTCATTTGGCTGTCAAACACTGTACTTTTTTGACTTTCCAAAAACCTCAAGTTGCGTATTTTACAACTGGGTAAAAATCTTGTCGAGATTTCCCAGTGGTCTTTTAGAAGAAAACTGCAAATCCCCCGTTTTTTTTTTAACCATAAAGACAAAGCTGCGATAGTCCATTTAAAAAAATCTAATTTTGAAGACAATAAAAGCTGATAAAATTGTTGACTTCCGTTGTTAATTAAGGCAATTTTTCGCTAAACTTTTGTTGTTTTTAGAGTATTACAAATTATTGAAGAGAATGAGGAACAACGATAAGGAACGCCAAAAAAGGCTATATTGAAAAATATTCAAGAATTTGATTACAACTTTTAGAGGGATCTATTTAGTGACATGTATTCCAAGAAAGCGCACAATCCAGACCTTTTCAAACAGACCAAACAAGTACCATTTTATAACAAAAGAAAAAGCTTCAGGATCTATTGAATAAGATGAGAATCAAAGTATTGACTTGGTTTCCAAACAGTTGCTAATTCAGGATTAACATATAGCAGTCGATAACCAGCAGGATAATAAGTTAAGATACATAGCAAGAAAACTGATGGAGAAGTCGAAGAATCGGAAGAACCTGCGGCGGCTGGAGTATAGCCAGTCCCGTCAGTATTTTCTGTTGTATCGTTGTGGACTTTTGCCAACATAAAAAATCCTTTTCTGTGCAAAAGTGGATCAGCAAATTTTGACGTATAGACACACTCATTTTCAATCCTAATCTTCCTTTTGATTCTTGGAACAGGGGAAATCTAGAGATTGTAAAGTATCTGTGCGGCTCAGGACACTTTTGTTACCTTTCGGGTCCTAGAGTACTGGAGACTGGGGTCCAATATAATTTTTTTGTATTTGCTTTATAATGCGTTTGGAGTGGCAATTCGTTTTTTTAATGCCTGTCGCTAGTCACGTTCTTAAGTGATTAACCAGAATAAAGTGCAAGGTTTTTTCGCGCGAAAACGTCATCGTCTTCACCGGATAGTTGGAGGGACCCGTAATGTACAGCTCAAAATAATTTAATATTTTTCTGAATCCACATGACGTTTTCTCTCTAACTGTCAAAAGAATCTAAAACTTTACTAGTTTCCGAAAAATAAAATGACTAATTTCAGAGAACCATTGTTCAACTGTTCAGTCACTCTGGCGTTAGAGAGGCAGAACCTTTTCATCCTAGAAAATATCTCGTGCTATGCGTCGCTCGTGTTTTTGCTGAACTGTGTCTTCATACTGATAGCCGATAGTTCTTTGCTTTTGTCGGTGTGGGTCTCGCATACAAATGCTGTGCTTATTATTTCAAAATTTAGCAGCGCACTCCATGAGCATCCAAAAAGTATTAGGTGGTCCTGAATATACATTGCTGAACTTCTAAAACATTCGGGAAAATTGAATTCAGATGGTGAGAAAGAAATCCGAAAAAATTGCTGGCAACTCGCCAAGCAAAGATTTTTTGTTTACCATAAAGGTTGACCGGGCAGTTAAAGATGGCACTGAAGTATCCAACAATCATAGCGAAACTTGTGGACTGATTATGGAGCTTGGTGAAGCTACTGCAGTTAAACATGGACATCCCTGTATATGCTTTTTCTATCATTCACCTCATTTCTTCTGTATGTAAGGTTGTTGATCTCGCTAGGTTCAAACATCGTTAAAGACAGTAATAACAAATCAAGCTAATCGTTCAACTCGTCAGCAGCTGACATTGCACGCTTCAGACACGATCAAAAATGATAACTAGAACAGAATAAACCACAACTTAAGAATCACACCGAAGAAGAAAGTGGGTCTGATCCTGATCGAATTAGAAAAGTACATTTCTCAGATCAGCTCTTTTTATTTATCGTCAAAAGTCCCTCCAACATGAGGTGTGGCGTTCCTGTTCAAAACAAATACTTGTTAAATTATAAAAGCCGTTTTTTTTTGCTGTCGTATACCCAGTTCCAAAAAGCATTGAATTTGCAGTTGTTTTGCACACCCCATAGTCATGATAATTTCACATCTGAAAATTCTAGTGCACAAATTTTGTTTCAACTCTTATGGCGTTTCACAACTTCAATTTCACGATAGCGTATGATTTTGGATAGTTGCTATTTTTGTTGCTAATCTTAGAAATATGAGAAATTTAATCTACTTCCGATGCAGTCCTCCTGTTCGCAGTTTTCACTTGTCTTGACCACGTTACAGTCTGTCCAAAAATACCTATGTATTCACAACGTTCTAGCTGTTTACATCGAACTCAGTGATTGCTAAGATGATTGAAGAAGTTTTAAGAGAGACTCCTAAACAAAGAGGCTTTTAAAATCATTTTTAATTGACAGCTTTGTCTCCATCGTTTTTACTGAAGAGTGTAGCTTCCGGAAAAAAAGTAACAGAAATTTAGGAAAGCAAGGGGTAAATCCTAAAACGGATTGAATTCAAAGCCGTACAATTACAAAACACGGTTACTACCCCTCAGATTACTACACCATTGACTATGACGTTGCGAAGTACTATAAGAGTCGGAAAGAAACTTTGTACTGAGTTGTTAGAAAATTAGGAAGCAGTACAGAGACTACTCAAAAATTGTCCCGCATAAGTCATATGAGGTCGAGAATCTTATTGACAAAAGGTGAAACTAAACTACTTTTGAAAAAGAAAGTGTACAGAAGTGGGTACACTTAAAGGCGATAACATTCATACATTAATTTGCACGATTGCTCGACAGACATTTTCCTTTAAATGTATAGGATTTGTAATAAAGGCTCGATTTCAAATTAACAAGTCTAAATGTAGACGACCAGCCAAATTCTGGAAAATTGCAATAACTTTAAAAATTTCCTATTTTCCCTTGTTTTTTGGATCTTCAGTTCGCAGCGCTTTGCAGCGACCTGCGAACGATTCCTATGCTTTTTTCCAAAAGAAAGTCGAGTTCTTTTAGTTAGCTCCTCTCAGTATTTGTTCTGCTCCGACAGTTGTAACTTTCGTCTTTAGATTTCTAGAGAAGTTAAGAAAAAGTATTTGACGGGTTAACCTCATACACATGGGAATTGTGGAATCTCAGTAAGAAACCTGACAGTTTTGGTGAGAATTGAGGCGGAATTCCTGCACATTGTGTAGAGTTTCAAGAAGGAGGCAGAACCGATATTTTGAAAGATCAGTCTTTACCGTTACATTCTTATCAATCCTTTGTAATCAGAGGGTACTGGCCACATAAAAACAAATATAAATTTGCTTTCAGTGGCATGCCTTTTCACTTGGCGTCGCGCTAGCTGAATCAAAACTTTCTTAAATCGGCAAAAACTTAACGATTTCTGTTTGAAACGGCTAGATTTAATAACTTATGGTTGAGTTTAAGCTTTGCAAAATTAAGCATTGGTAGATTTTTCTGAAACTGCGTATTATCTACATTTTAATATTCAATGGAATCTCAGTTTTTTTAAGCTAACTGAAAAAAATAATGTGAAACTTTCGCGTCGAAATTAAGTTTAAGAAGAATTAACTATGGCATATTCGGCGCAAAATTTTCGCTTCCATTAAGACAATAATTTAAAATTGGGACTGAAGTAAAGGAATTAGCTGTAACGCGAATATCAAAAGGAAGCAATGGAGAAATTTTAGTTGCAAAGGACCATTTGACATATTACACCGCGGAAAAGTATACATACAGTCTTTTATTTTTAAATACAGTGTGTCTCTCCATAAAATCTAAATCTCACAAGAGTATTATCTTGTTGAAAGTGAAGAACGCAACAAAAATTTACATTGAAATAACAAGTTGTTTTTAAACAAAAAGTTTTATAGATAGAAAAGTTTGCAAAAAAAAAA
>UXUI01007868.1:20480-34423 GCA_900576705.1 Enterobius vermicularis
CTATCATCCAATATGCCTGCTTTTCGCCTCCTTAATCCTTCCTCTTTCCTCCCCGCTGCTCCGTCCTCCATTTTAACCTTTTGATTTTCACCTCTCCATTTCTAGTCTATTTCCTGCCCTCTTCTCATTAATTCATCCCCCACTACTTCTTTTCCTTCTACCTCATTTTCCTTCAATTTTTTTTTGCACAGCTTACCGTGGAGGAACTGTGTCGACAAAGCCGTCCCTTACAACAAAAGTACATCTTCCTTTTGGAGAATAAAGCACTTTTCTTTCCACCTGATTGCTTAATAGTGCTAGAAGAAATATAAGTTTTTCTAGAAACTTTGAAGTGAACTATTCGACCCGTTTTTTCTCATCTCATAGCAAGCGGTCACTGCACTAGTTACGGAAGCGAACAAGTTTCAAGTATCATGAAAGGCTCCGGCTGTTTTAAAATAGCGCAAAACCCGCCTTCATTGCCCATAATTTAAAAGATGGTTTTTAATATATATGAACTGCATACAAATAAACTACCATTTCGTCTTCAACGGCAGAAAACCGAGAATCGATTAAAGATTTCAACACAGTGCCCTTCAACAATTCCTAGGAAGGAAACCTTTCCCGACACACCTCAATTATTATTCTAAGAGACCGTCCACTATTTAAGCCTTACAAAAAGGCAGGCCTTGAAAATCCTTCTGAAAAACTTCTCTTCTTCACTGCTGTATTCAAAATTATCCAGCGCGGAAAAAAAGCAGCTTGCCATTCCTGCTAGACCATGCAATCCCAAAGCAAGGGGTGCTGAAGGATCAAACGTTTTATTATGTTAAAAGGTAAAAAGTATGTAAAAAGCTTCAAGTCAAATGATTCTCTAGATTAACACAGATTCTTAACAAATTTAGGTACCAAAATAGCAAGGATAATTTCATCAGAAATAAATGGTACAAGGAATTATCGAAGTAGTAAGGAAAAACCACCAAGAGGTAAAATATATCTCTTCTTTGTCAAACATACTGTTATGTCAAAGCCCCAAAAGTTAAATATAAATTATACCATCTAAATGAATAAGACTCTTGACGTAAGTGTCCATCTCTATCTATGTTGCATTGTAAAACAAAAATTTGACGACATATCAAGGAAGATAAGCAAGGTAATGAAAGAAATTGGCCAATTACAAAGAGCGGAACCGGGTTACAAAAGTATAAGAACTTCAGAGGAAAATGAAAAACAAAGAAAAGACTTCTGTACTTACTCTAGCATGAAATAACTTTCTTTTTTGTGCAAGAGCAAAATGTTACAGTTATTTGCCGACAGCAACGATAAAACCCAGTCCCTCCAAAAAGTCACAACACGACAAAGAAAGACAAATAAAACAACAAACTGAATATAATTCAAAAACTCTGAATAAACTTTTGGAGGTTCCATAAGAACAAACTTGAAACAGAAAAAAATGAGCAAGAAAAAAACGAAAAAAAAATGAATTAAAAAAGGCACATACAATCATTCAACCCTTCAAAAAACATCACAGCTCCCAATACTGACTCCCCCAAAATAAAATATCTTTTTTTACTTTCAATAAAGCCAACGCACTTGAAAAAACAAACAAAAAAACAACAAAATCACAGAAGTAAGAACGCTTAGAGAAACTAATAAAGTTCAGAAACAACAAACTACAATTAATAAAGGCAGTAAACAATACAAAACATTACAATTTATCCTCGAAGCTTTTCCGCCCAAATAATCTTCCTTAGAATTCCTTGAATTTTATCTCAAAGTACTCTGAAAAGCAAGCAAAAAAACGACAGACAATATCAAGGAACTGCAGCTTAAATACAAAATTATGAAAGACATTCAAAAATGTTCCCCACTTGCAGGTTAAACCCCGAATGAACTGAACAAAACTATGATCCATCAATAATTAGAAGAAATTGTCTGCAAATAAAAACCCCTTTTAAAACGCCAGGTTTCTTACCGTAACTCCAACAAAACCAAACATAAAATGACACTTAAAAATGTCCCTATAGCGACAGAATATAAAGGCTTCAAAACAATCAACGTTGAAAACCCGTTTTTACTGCTTGAATAAAATATAAAATTTAAAAAATAAAAACTTAGTTCAGGCAACATTTTCAGAACAAATATACAAAAATAGTGTTATGTAATATTCAAAAAAAAATTACAATATACAACCGATAAGCCTCAAGAGCCAAAAGACCAATATAAAGGTCATTAGCTTACATGACCGAACACTGACCATTATCGTCAATGTTAACGTGGCTGACTATTTCTAGGTCAGGGCGGACACTCCTAACGTATTTTCCAACTTCGTCGTAATTTAAATTGCTGCTCTCTTCCGGAGGAGAAAACGAACTCTCCAGTATAGAACCTGCGTGCGGCCGAACAATCTTCCGTTTCTGCGAGGCGTAAGTAGTGTCCCCAGTGTCACCTTAAAAGGTATAAAGATTGATTGAAATATTATACGCAAAAGAACTATAAAGAGCTACAAGACATATAAAACAAGAAATATACGCAATAATCGAAAGCTTAAATTGCAGAACATTTCTTTGGAAAATTTAAACATGAGACTTCAAGTAGAAATACAAAAACCACATAAATTAAATTAAACTCCAGTAACTGGCTTACCACTAGAAGGGTTACTCAAAGTAACAGTGCCATTAGGTATTAAAGAAGAACTAGTTTTTGGTTTTACTGCTGAATAACCATTAGGGATCTTTTCCTTAGCAGTCTCTGCTGACTTCTTTTTTTGCAGTGAATCTTTCCTCAATTTGTCGATTTCTTTATTGGGCACAGAAACACCCGCCACAGACGCCACCATTTGCAAGTGTTTGTCAAAAGCAAATATCAGGGTTCGATACCCAAAACTAAATGACTGTAAAAGTAGAATGGCAAAAGTGAAAAAAAACTTCTTGAAGAGTACCAGTTAGCGTTAGCCCATTGCTCAAGTTGCGACACACCCTCCTTCAATTTCTCCATAATGTTTGGGCCACATTCGCGTAAGAAAGATACAGTCATTTTGTTGTAAAGGTAATTCATATCACGTAAAACGAGAGAAAGCTAAAAAAAAATTTATAGTACTTTGTCAGAGGAGAATAAAAACCAATAAAAACAGAGTTTTAAACGCAAACCATAAATGCCCATTCAGCGCAACGAGCTTGATGCATTACATCTAAAAGAAACTTCATTTCCCGTTCATTCTCCTGGGAACCCCTAGCAGCCGCTTCACCACATATACGTTCTAAACCTAAACGGCAAAAACTGACCTCTATCTTACAAATATGCATGATTGTATAAAGAAAAACAAGCTGGTAAACAGCAGCAGTTAAAGAACCAATTTACTTTGAGAAAGCCTATCGATAAAATCAAAGAAGTATTTACTCCTAAAATTGAAAAATAAAAAAATACGGGTCCCACTTGTACCCTTGTAATACCTTCCCAATCACTATCCTCGTTCGAAACAGTTGAGGCAGAGCTTGGTGACAATTGTTTCTGTCCCAAACCTGAAAAATTTTAATGAGAACATGAAGTAAAAAAAAATACGAAAATGACAGAAGAGGTAGAGTATACTCAACTTACCTTCAGAGTCTTCATGTTCGCTTGATGGTGTAAGATCTTTGGAGAGCGATGAAGTTGGAGACTGCAGTGAATCACCAGCCTCAAAAGGTTTCATTTCGTCTACGACACTTAATCGCAAATCATTTTTCGATGAAACACTGATACTTCCATAAGTTGAAGCTGAAACGGAGTCCTCTCGGTCAAATCAGTATCTCACAAAAAAAGCAAACATCACTTCTCTAGAACTACGCATTTAAAGTTTCAATTTACATTTAAAAAACACAGGGAACAGATAATTGGCTTTATCAGAAAATCTAAAGGGATCACATGGTAAGCTAGCAAGCGAGGCACAACTTTGCGAAGTCCTCATTTCCTCGATCCGTTTCGTAAGTTGCTTTACAACAGACTGACTTGCTAAAGGATATGGCCAATTAAACTGTGCATGCAGTCGCACTAAAGCTTGACCAAAATCTTTTAAAACTTCGCTAGATGAACGATAGTTAGACAACCAGGACACCAGGTCGAAGTCAAGATAAGCAGCAAATGCACCTGAAAAATTATTTTACTAGATCTATTGAAAGCGTGTCATACAACTAAATGATGTACTTTGATGTTTCCCTCTCCACACTTACCAAGATCTCTGATGCTGTAGTCTTCCAAAAGGTACACTGCATGTTTTTTGAGAATTTCTTCGAGGTAAACATGCATCGAATCAAAACTAGCGAGAGGAGGCAGAGGTGACTCAGAAGACGTAGCTTTCGACAACTTTTTTGCACTGGGACCCGTAGAGTCCTTGCGACTAATAGATCCTCCTGTTCCACACTCACTGTGTGAATGACGCGGGCGTGTTATCATTCCTATACAGATAATATATTGTCGGAAAAATTGTTTTCACAAAAAAAAAATCGCCCAAAAATTTCTGAGCTTAACAAGAAAAACTCCTCAATCAAAAAGCCGGGAAAATTCTTACAGATCGAGCATCTTCTGAAAATAAGAAAACAACTGAATTCTCACAAAAGTGTAAGTAAAGCGTCGTATCTTTACATGGTCAACCCTATAAAGTAAAAAATATTCCCCTGTCTTCGCAATCCAAAATAACTGTTTCTTACAACGGAAATGAAATAAGAAGGTTATAAAGCCACTATTCAAAATAAATGAAGAAAAATCTAATCATAAAAGAATTAAAAAGTGGTCGCTCCTGGTAACTTAAAATTATATAATACTTCAAAGATTTTAAAAAGAAATGGTTAAATCTCCGTGCCTGTTTTTCCAAAAAAGCATCAAATTGAAAGAAAAAAACTACGAGCAGAAAAAAAGGAATATGGTGGAAGCAACTAGAACAAATACCTGGTGAAAATGCTCCAAAAACAAACGAATCTGTTTCTTCAGGATCTTTCGGAGACACATGAGTTGGCAACCTTCCGCCGCTAACATTTTGAGATGGTTTGTTAAAAGTTTCTGGTCTAGGCGAGCTATCAATTTCTGTGGGTGCAATAGCACGTAGGAACCGAACAATGTCTCTAGCAATAAGCCAACGCCTTTTCTTTAGCGCTTCTTCAAGAAGATATCCGGCATGCTAGAAATTATCAACAGTTATAAAAGTTAACTGTAAAGGTTTTGAAACAGAACAATGAAAACTAATTCTACCTCCCTACTAGCGATGGCATTCTCCATATTTTGAAGGACAATAAGAAAACTAGCAGCTGTTTCAAGCTGTCCATCGTTGATGCACATTTCGAACAGCTCTCGCGGATGTTTGGTCACGTTGAATAAAGAACGCCACAAAGAAAGTTCCGTTTTCCGCGCACAGTGCGCTACTGTTTGCAAGAAATTGGGGAACTCCTGTATGAATGCAACAACTCGCGGTAACAAAGGATCTGCAAGAACTTTCAAACGAATATATTTTGACTCAAATAAACAAAAAATGGGAATTCGTTGACTAAAAATAAATGGATGACTCAATGCACATATAAGAGTGAGAGTAGGAAGATCAAATATCTTAATTCCATTGACCTGGTATAGGTTCCGAAGAAGTTGCCTCCTCCTCAAGAACGCTATGTAGGAGTAATTCTAGAACATGACCAAAATAGGGCAAATGAATGCAGGTACCAGCGATTTCAAGTGCATAGACTCCAAGGTTGCGTTTTAACAACTGTCGAAGAAGATGATGGAGAAAAACCTACAAAAATTACAAGTTATTAATCATAAAGCAAAGAAGTTGCCTGAGAAGAATTATAAGAACTATTATTAAAAAAGCTCCACTAACCTGTTAGTCTCTTCGAAAATGTTTAGCAATAATGTAATTAAACCAAAGCAAAAACAGTAATACTGTAAGAAAGAAAAGTCATGCCTCACTATTCCTGTGTACACTGTAAAGTGAAAAAGCTGCACTGCAGTTATTTGAAGACTTCGAACTAAGAAAGGATGGAGAGCTCTCGGCTCCCAGTGCTAGGCAATCTCGACTACAAATTACTGAAATCAACCAGTGAGAAAAGAATTCAGAAAAAGCCCAATGAAATCCTCAAGAAAAGAAAGCAAAAGTTGGTTTAAACAATCGAGATAGAAATTTGGAACACGAAGAACGACGAAAAAGGGATGAAAACTTAAGGAAAATAGCATCAAAAGACGCTAATGTTGTAATTAACATAAGTCGTAAAAAACAAGTTTTCGTAAACAGATATAAAAAACAAATATCTTAAGACTTGCCGAGTGGGTAAATATCAAGATCAAAAGGAAGCATTATACGCTTGCTAATAAAAGATCTACTTGACTCCGCCGTTCCACTGCTATTCCGCCTCTGAGCACTCAGGAATAAAGGCATCCAAACCTGAAACGAAAAGCTGGGAACATAGCATTGTTTAAAAAAAAAACCTGAAAAACTAATAAAGAGATGCGCTAGAAAACCAGAATAACTGTAAGGTTATTTTACAAAACCTTGCTATATAAAGTAACAAACTGATAAAACAAACTTTCATTCCTTTCGCGCCACAGTTTAGCCATAATGCTTGAGCAAGATGAGGTTTCGTAAATGTTAAAGATTCTTGGTTTTCTGCGACATCATGCCACATATGCTCGACGTAAGAGGCAACCAGCATCGGTTGGCTGAGCTAAAAAAAACCGTATCTCCAAGACTGGTAATCATGAAAAATTGAACCACAAGCTACAGAATAATTTCACCTGAAAACGATCTTCATCCTCATCCGAAGACGAATTACCAGAGACTGACTCACTTTTTACTGGATTCAGCATTATAAGTTTTCCAGAAACGTTGATAAGCACAGTGTCGATATTAGAGCAGAATTTAACAGTGGCTTTAAATAAATAACTTTTTAGATAAAGAAAGCCAACGGAGAACTATTAAATGAGTAAAAGCTCACAGGAATCGTGACCAAGAGATGTTAGCTGTACAGAAATAACACAAACTGAATGCGGAACAAGATCAGAAACTCGTATTTCGGCACACCTAAATAAAAAGCATAAATGAAAGCACAATTCTTTTGAAAAATGGAGTAAATAATAACTAAATAAATGGTAGAAAAAAACTGTGAGTAATAACGCAGATGCCTTTCGACAAGAACTGATCTGGCTCCTTTGCTTCTCTCCTTCACAGATAAACCATAAATAAAAATTCTTTCGTCCATATCAAAAGTGACTATTTTATCTTCGCTGTAAACCAAATTTATATTAGTGCGTCCTATGTAGTCTAAAAAACAAGATAAAATTTCAAAAGCAAGTACTGAAAAATACAAATCAATATAACCGTCTGCTAAGCATTAAAACTCGTGAATCCGTTGGGTGCCTTGAGCAGTACTGATTATCTAACTGACATGCGAAAGGATAAAATCTCAGTTCCTCCTTATCCCGTTTAATGTCGTAGCAAGAAACTACTGCAAATCCGTTCCAAATAGCAAGTCCTCCTGTTACTAACATGTCTTTCTCCTAAATTAAATTGTACTAGAAGCGAAAATAAGCCTTAAAAAGTGCTTAAAACAAGTGAAATATTGTGAAATAAAAGAATAATGCTGTAAAAGAGCTAAAAAATTTATACACTGACGACAAAAAATAGTGTCACACTAGTTTGAGAAAAAACGTTTGAAAGTTTCTTCACACCTGAACATGTGAAATAAAATTGAATTGTACAAATATTAGCTAACAGCTAAACCCGAAAAGCGACAGCGAAAAGTCAATTTGAAAAAAAAAAAAGCTTCTTCCAGTAAGAAAATCTATTTTCCAGTTCTCCTGAGTCTACCCAGAAAGTTCTTGACACCACCCCAATGAAAGTTTCCTTTGGCTTTAAAAAGAGTTATATTCAGTACAGATGTAGTGCAAACTGGAACTATATCTCAGAAAAAAAACATGTGAGACTTGAACATTACAAAGCTAAAGGTTTTTTAAACAAAACTTAGGAAATATAACCGATTTAAACTCCTGATGACGTTAACAACTTTACGCTGGCTTTAAAAAGTCTGTTTTACCGTCACTAAAACCTGATCAGAAAAAATGAAATCATGGTCATGCCATATAGAGATAAAAATAAAAACTACCTCTATTTTGACTACCCTAACAACATCAAAAGATTCGTACAAAATAAGAAAAAACTCCAAAATTGAGTGGAGTATATCAAAAGAGACACAATCAACAAAGAAATCACCTGGCTCTCATTTCCAAATAACCTCCACCTTTCCGTCACCATATTGCAGTGCGTGAAACCTCTAGTACCAGCAACTATAAGCCACTGATTGCTTTCACGATCAATTGCCACTATCTAAAACGCACTTTTTTAGAGAATAAATTCCAGAAATTAATATCACCTTGACACCCATACAAAACCACAAAAAAAACGTAAACAATCGTTTTTAAAATCAATACTGTGTCAATAATAAATGTTCTTAACGATACCCGTAAAGGCCAATTCGACGACAGGTAATCGTTTGGAACGGTGAAAGTTCTCCAGACACTATGTGGAGCACTTGCCGACTGCTCTTTATCTTTCTCTGGACTCAAGTAAATCCTATTGGACGAAACAAATACAATTCTATCATAGTGTTCCTTAAAAAATGATAATTCAAATTGTACATCACCGCTTTAGCAAATTTCTCATAATACAACGAAAAGCATCACATTCACATCCGAAATTTCAAATACTGAGATTATTAAACAATATTTCGATTTCAATAAATTAAATAAATAATAATATAAAAACAATGCCAAGAAAAAGGAAGATATGATATCCAACCCAGCACATAAATGCATTAATAATTTCTAACACCGTACAAGTCTTTGGTTCTACTTCTGCAATATCCCATGTTCTTTTACATGATACTGTATAAAAAGCCTGACCATGTTTGGATTAGACACAGCAATTGATCGAGATATTGGTAAAACAGAAAGTCCGCGATCCGATCCTAACCACAAGCTGAATCCTTCTGGTCCCCAATCCACCCAATTGTAAACAGTCTGCACGCTGACTTCTCTGAATCAGAAACTTCAGAATAGATATTTATCAGATCATCACCTTAAATGCCTTATAATAAGGTAATACCAAAAAGCTTGATCCTAAAGAAAATCTGTCACAAGACTACCGGTCAGTAGATGACTCAAGCGAACACCACAACTGAGCACCGAACGAGGTAAAAATAGCGAGGATAGGTGCAAGTGGGCGGGGATTTCCCGCATTATTAGTTTCGGCTAATGACCACACAGCAGCATAAGCAGAACCATGCGGTGAACATTCTATATGACTCACCAGACCCAAACGACTGATTAACTCTAAAATACAAAAATAACTTCTACCGAACCAAACTGGATATGGTAATCAAGCAAAAAAACTCAAACCTGAGCCATCCTTTACACGTAATGAAATCCTATATGCACAGACGAGTGCTCCATTTACATCGTCAAGATGATATGCAGCAATTTCACCACTGAAACATCAGAGATAATTACTTAATGCGCGTGTAGCAAATAGAGTTTAAAAAAATGTTGTTCATTTTTCAAAATCAACATCCCTACCTTTGAAATCCTTCGCAAAAACTCTAAGTTCATTTCTGTGACTTTTAACGCTTTGAAAAGTGGACAACGTGAGGTAATTCCAACAGAAAGAAATCTCGCAAAACAGAGGTAAGCTAACAAGCGATTGAAATAAAAATCCTTATTATGGAAGTACAGCTATGGCTAATTTCAGCTGACCAATAAGACCCTTCAAAATTGCAAACTTGCGCTCCCTTATGCCAAATCGAAAATAATGTTCACGACCCACTAATACATAAAAATTTAAAAAACTGAAAAAAAGAAGAAAATGTGCCGTCAAGTAGACAGAACAGTGAGCTTTAAGCGTTCAAGACAGCACGTCACTAAATGCAATAAAAGTTGCGCAACAAAATATTAAAAACTCTAGCAAGCCACTGCCGCTTATTCATTAATCTCATTGAAACTTTCACCAGTAGACTATAGCCTTCATGTAGCAAATATAATGAAACAAACACTACCTTTGTTGTAAATATATATTAAGACCTGGACTTTCAAAGCATTTCTTACACTTAAAAATGCCAATCCATATTCCTTGCAGTTTACAAGTGTCTCAAATGCATGTAGAACTTATAAAACAGTAAGGAAAAAAAGATGTGCCCACAAGAACATATAACTACTATCCCAAAAACGTGCAAACTGGTTTACATTTTTTTACTTCACATCTTCCATCTTCCAGAAATTTTCTTCCTCATTTAGCAAAATTAATTAAAGTTTCTTTTCCTCACTTCCAGCGAATTCCAAACACGGAACTGATTTCTAACTAAAACGACAAAGGTGCTTGTAGTACTGGTAAGTTCTTCACCCAGACAATTAAAACCTACAGGATTTACAAAAAAAAAAGGCATGAACAACTGCTCCAGAGCTTTAAAATAATTTCTCCTGCTGTTTAAAAACTGATTCATAAAATATTGTAACTAAAAAACTTAAACTCAAAAACTATACAATAATATGCTGAAAAAAACCTTATACTCGAAATACACCACAGCAACCAAGAAATCGCTAACGTTTTGCAAAAAAAAGTAAGCTCACAACATGATTCTTAGAAAAGAGAACTCAAAGATTAATGCCATAATCCAAACAAGCAAACCAAAATTCTAGGATAAATGAGAAACATTTAGAGATGACTCCACAAAAATTGATGTAGTAAGTTCAAGGAAGACGAGGTAAACTCAATTCTACCTTACCACCCCATCTGTTTGAGAGACCTCTCAAAGTTTCAATGAAAAAAAAACTTTAAGAAGCTGGCCAGAGCAGAACAAGCACACAATCCAACCGCTCAAAAAACTGTTAATTTAGATCTCTAATCCCCCTTAGATCAAGAACACCTCAAAGCATAAAAAGACTGAAACCATTTTAAATGCAGTTAATAAAAAAAAAAACTGAACCATAAAAAAAAAATATCGAAGTATTCAGGACAAACCTACGACAGCCAAAAATAATGGTTCTAAACTTGTGGTTAGCCGCGGTACACACTGCGTCTTTTAACTGGGTAGCCCAAACACCCAATATTTGCTGAAATAATCAAGTAAAAATAACTTTCAGTTTTATGAACTGCCACCAGTAACAAAAAGTATTGAAGCAGAGAATTCAGTTCATTAAAGGCAAAAACAAGTTATGTTAGAATGCTAGGAAGATTCCTTAGGCAAAAAAAAAGAAAACTACGAAAATAAATATGATCAGTTTCAAAATGACGAGGAAACTGACTTCAAAATATTATTAACAAGAACTAGTTCAAAAATAAGAGAAAAAAATATCATTAGGGATCAATAAATAATGAATAGAAACCTGTGGATGAAAACGTGAGCTTGGAGATGTTAGTAAGGCAGCTCGCCCATCGGACAAAACAGAGCAAAAGCCACCGACCAAAGGCGCATAAACTATGTCGACCACAAATACTGAACGGTCAGCTATATACTCCGCTGCAAATAACATAAAATCTATGACTGGAATAAAACTTAACACTTGAAACAAGACTGGCATTCATAAATTCAAGTTAAAAAAAACGAGCCCTTATAAAAAATTAAGTAACATGAATTGTTAAAAAAAATTAACGTTTCCATAAACAAAAACTATGCCTTTAGACTGCAGCTGGTCCGAAGCAAAAGCAACTTCTGACAAGAAAAATGAATTTTCATCATCCGTATTCCCATCCCAACGGATACGGTGAAGCCATCCGTTCTGGAGGCAGATGAATATTTCTTCCCTCAGAGCGACCACACTAAATTAAAAAACAAAAAAAAAATCGAGTAGCTAAGGAAATTTAGAGAATTAACACCTACCACAAATTTAAGGTTAAAACATGTTACCATGTTGCCACGCTGTTAAGTCTCGCAACAACAGCCAAAGCAATCTGAATTTTTGGACGTTTGGCTTTAATAAACAGTTCCTGTGACGTTCTGCGTAGTTCTTCATCTTTTGGTTCTATTAGGTTGTAGCACTGCTTTTCAGACGGTTCAATCCGATAAATTAGCAAATAATTTTTTGACGTCTGGAATTTCGTAAGACTGCCTTTTAAAAATTCATTTAAATACATATATTTTACATTACAATCGAATTGAAAAATATTTTTTAAGCTCAAAATCCATGATATTCTTCAAGATATTACCTCTGACGTAATAAACATCAGGTAACGCTAAAAAACAGTCACTTACTGTCACACATAGAGCAGAAGAATCTTGTCGCCAATATAGAAAGCGGTACTCGCCTTTCTCCTCTACATCTGTCACTGAACGCCGAAAAACACAAGCAAGGAGCTGCGTCTACAAATCACCAAATAACCAAAAAAATATCTAAAAGTGTTGGTGGAGGAGACTATGAGCCTTGCTAAGAAAAAATAAAACGCTCTGATCAGCTACAGTAAAGAATTAAAAAATAAGAATAACTTCCAGTGATATGAGCGAGAGCAAAATGAAAAAGTTAGTGCCTCAAAAGAAATCGGTTCTTTCAAAATTAGTTTAGATAAATAACTTTCAAAGCCAATCTTTAGACTCACATCCGACAGGAAGATGTATATGGAGGAAGAAGTAATAGCTGCAAAAAGTGTGTGATCTCTGTTCCCAACTACACAAAATACCGAAGTTGTTTCATCAGAACTACAACCAGGAAGAAGAAGCGAATGCTCACTGCCGTCCTTAAATGGTGAAACAAATGAATTAAATAATGGAGATTTTGTTCTGAATCCACTAACAATAATATTGTAAATAAAAAGTTTGGAAGCCAAAGATATGTACTTATTCAGCTTAGCTATGCGAATGTGATACATCCTCGCTTATGAAGCACTGGCACGGAGAACAGTGCCAATTGGAAACAAGCCATCATTATTTGTTAAAATTTTGTATAGGGTTTAAAACCTGAACAAAAAGCCAAAGTACCAATGTTCAAAAATAAAAGGGCTAGGCAATATGGGAACTTCGATGTTAAAGTCAAAATAAAAAAAAAAATGGCTTCTAATCTACCCTAAACTTTCCATTACTCCGGTCGGTAGTATTCATAAACCTGGTTAATTTTTTCATTTTATAAAAGTCCTTGCATAAGAACGAACCATAAATATTAATTGTCCTTTGCCACTCTTTTTTCTAATAGTCAAAAAGTAGAGAACTCCCCTTAACTTTCCCTAAGAAAGGTGTTGATAGTAAAATAATGAGTTACCCTATCTTACACTCGAAAATACCAAACTCTGAATAAAATAAAAGCTGGGGATGTTAAGTAAAAAACTGGGTACCGTGTTAATTCCTTCTCGTGGTGAAAGAAGTAACAGAAAAGAAACACTGGTAAAACCACTTATGAAATTTATGAGTTTAAAACGCTGAAAAGAACGTTAAAGTCTATCATTTGTGCAGCAATCGAGTAGTGAATTTAAAAAAAAAGACTACCAGGTTTAATAAAGCACTTGAAAAACTGTAATCTTTTCTATAAAGCTAATCCGTCTTATAAGCAGCACTAAACTGAACAAGTACAAAACAGCATGCTAGATGTCCAATTGTAAGAACAACTTACTGGGAGGTACATGATGAAGGAAAAATAACGAACTCCAGACAGCTAAGATAAAAACATTATACAGACATATCGAAGAGACCCGGTCGGACAGATCTTTAAAATTTCCTTGCTTTAGCGCTATATAGCAAACACCGATCAATGAAAACTAGAAACTGACGAACCCATCTGTTGCAATGAAGCCAAATAAGATAAAAACAAATATAACATTGCAAATTTATGCAGCTAGTTAACAATATCAACGAATACAAAAATTTGGAGAGCAATACCAACCTACATAAATATTTAAAGAGGAAATTGAACAAAATAAAAAAAAGGGGAAATAACTGCAGAAAAAAAAAAAAAAAAAAAAAAAAAAAAAAAAA
>UXUI01007870.1:4186-15346 GCA_900576705.1 Enterobius vermicularis
AGATACACGGAACTATTTTTGTTACGAAAAAAGGTTAAATACATTTTTACCGCCAATACCCGCACAGTTTGGCCGCTGCTTAAATATTGCCGCTTCATCACCGTCGTTGTCCGCTCCACAGAACGAACAGCTCAGTCAAATAAGGCAAGAAATTGATCAAGTAAGCTGCTGTGCCATCTAAAACAGATTTCAGATTTGTATATGCAGCCTAACCCTATTGAGGATTAACATATACAATCACTTTTCTTTAGCTTAGTGAACGATTATCATCGCTACGTGAACAGGTGGACTGTTCCTACGATTTGACGATTCTTTCATCAACTTCATCACTTTTAGCTATTCCACCACCACCCCCTCCTGTACATCACGCATTATCTTCATCAGCGCTATGTAGCCTCACAGCATCTTCGTCTACCACTGCCCCAGAACTTCCGCCTCGTACCTGTAAACAAAAGAAAAAAAAATTTTTTTTTTAAATTTTGTATTTATAAAATTTTTTGCTCAAAACTGTTTTTGCTGCTAAACGAACCAAGCGTTTTGCAGGACTATAATTAAGGTGTAAAATTTAGATAAGAAGAAGAATGCTTCAGTTTCTCCACAGTCGTTGGCCATCTTTAACGGAGATCTGTTTGACAATGGTTCAGAAGTAAGCGGTAGAAAAGAAAAAGGTAAATCAAGCAATATTCAAACAATGTTTGCTTAGTTTTTGGTTTGATTAAACTTTGTTTACTTTTTAAATATTCTTCTGTATTTGTAGGAGAAATTTATAAAATTGAAGAGTCTGAGTGGTGTTCAGTTGCAAAAATAAACTTCAACATACTTCGACAAACGAACAGTTCTATAACTAGAGAGATATGTGGTCTATATGAAAACCAAACTTGTTGGGTAAATTTATTTCACTTTCTGCAAGACGGCAAATTAAATTTGCCCTTTGATTAAGCTAAGTTCTTTAACTGTTGATTACAGTTTGAGCTTGGCCCTGTAACATGCTTCTTGAATCCTTATAACGACGTTTCAAGGAAAAAACATATTAATTATGCTGCACTGACTAAAATATTAGACCAGGCTATGGAAACTGGTAACGCTAATATTATTACGATGTAAGATGTTACCAATATTTACAACAATTTACTGACGTTTACACCAAGTTGGCGAATATATTGTTGTAAAATAAAATATTCCTTTAGAAGTTGCACCTAAAATTGATTCCAAACAGATTTTTTAGCCATCAAAAGCGGTTGAAACCTTTTGACATCAATAATACACAGATTTTTACAACAACAATGTACCATCAATTTTAAAAAGCTTAAAAATTTTCATAACTACCACGTTTTTTTTTTTTTTATTGATAATATTTTAATAGGGGCGATTGTGGTTCTGGAAAAACTTATATAACCGAACGATTAGCAAAACGTTTATGCGAGCGAACAACAGTCTATGGCAGTCCATTACGTGCAGCTTTAAATGCTGCACTAACTATTCTACAAACCATCACCAGCGGTTCGTTGCTGGATGATGTTAATCGAACTTCCATGGTAACTTATAACTTAAAATCATAAATGCAGGGAAACTGGTCTTAGTAGTAATTCATCAAGCAAGTAATTTTTCAAACATCAACGAACAAACGTTTGATTCAGCAAAATCTTATTTGTTTATAAACGTTTCTTCTCTGTCCAAAACATCAAAAATTTAGGGACATTGACATAGTTGCTAAAAATCCTCAATTTGATTCTTTTAGTCTGTTTCCTACGAATTTTATATCATTCGAGGAAGTTTGGATCGAATTGTTGTTAATCATTTAAAGTCACTGTTACCAAATTTAAACTCGTTCCCGTACCTCTTGGATCATTTTATAGAAGGGATGCGTAAAGTTGAAAAAGGTTTGCAGAACGAACTTTAGGATTAAACAGACGTTCAATAATAATTCATTTTAAACGTAAACTATAAACAGATGCTTTGTTTCTTTATAAATGCTGATAAATATGCGTAGCATTCACTAATATGAACAAGAAAAACCGTTCTCAAAATCCTCACTGGAATGTTTTATTACAGAGAAATACTTTCTGGCTGCTTTCGAAAGCCTCAAAAAATCTGGAAATAGCGACCAAAAACAACTGAACCCGATTCGTAAGGCTCTTAAAGTCTTAGATATTGCCTTTGAAGATGTGATGAGAGTTATTGCAGCAAGCTTCCTCCTTACTAAAGTTCATTTCCTGAATGTTGAAGGCCAAATTGACATTCTGAAGCATTCTGGTAAGATGATGCTATGCATTACACCAGTAAGTCTGTATTTTTTCAAAGCTACAAGCTCAAGTAGAAGAAGATTTTGGCACTTTCAACAACTATCTTGCATCACATTCGATAAAGCGGAAAAGATTGCACCTTCAAAACTTCTTGTTGTTACAGATTTGGAAAACGCCGCAATTCTGCTTGGTATATCATCTTTATCTTTATACAAAATGTTTACCCGAAGAGCAATCAAGAATAAATTTGGTACACTGGAGGTGACCTGCAGCACATTTACAGTTAGAATCTTTTTTACTTTGTTTCCCCCTTGTGAGAGTCTTCTGTAACCTCAACTGTTGCTTTTTGAATGATTTTGGCGTTTCAGGCCTCGCTGGATAGAGATTTACTGGTTCAAAACTTGATATCGCAGTGTCTGATATCCATTGTACGACGAATTAATGCGGTACTACAATCTCCAACTTTTGCTACTTCATCAGACAGTGATTCAGTCAGAAACGACTCCGGTTAAGCATTAAATTGTTCAGCAAATTGCGCCTTCAAAACTCCTGAATCATCTTCGATCTGCTTTATAATTCTGTAAATTGTTCTTTTATGGCTTCAACAAGAAGAAAGCAAAGGGGACGAAAGCTATTACTGTAGCACATTTTTGCAGCTGAACTCTAAATCAGAAGGAAATCATGTCATAAAACAGTAATTGTTAATTTTCCACAACCTCTTGATAGGAAATGCCTTTGAAAGTATAGCAATTACAAAGCAAAAATCATTTTCTGTAATTGATTGGTAAAAAATAGACCTGAATGATTAGACCGTTCAATATTAAGAATAAGTTGAGGAGTCACCACACCGTAACCTTGCGCTCCTTCCCGCTCCTGCTACCATTCTCTGTTACCATTTCTGCTCTACCCCACAACTGTTAGAGAAAAAAATTGCCATTAACTTGAAAATGTACCCACTTCAGTAATTCGAGCCTTGTTTACGTGTCAGAATCGCACCCTTTACCAAGTTTTCGAATTATAAGCCGCAAACCCGCACTTCAACAGCCACTGAATTCATTAAAAAAACTTTTGCTTTCTAGGTATTAGTGTTTCACACAAGTCATTCTTATCCCGTATAACCCTATACGATACAGTTAGTTTCAAGAACAACGCTGATGATTTTGATGCATTTTGCGTCAATATAGCGGCAGAGAAGTGGCGATCATTGTACAAGGTACTCTGCATGTTACCTATGCTGCATATCAGTTATCCTTAGCAATTTTAATGATTCGAGCAATTACGAAACTTGATGTTTTATAAAATCCTTTTATAGATCATTTCCAGGAAAAAATCATTGCACACTTAGCACCAGATGCTCTAACTGCAGAAGAAAACTTTGAAATCAATAGAACCTTAAATGATTTCCTCGCGGCAGTAAGCTTTTCATCGTCTACTTTCGTAAGATTCCGTCTTCAAGCAGAACAGCTCATGAGCAAAAACTTATGGGCTTTGAAACACAATAGAAATTAAAAAACATTAATTCCAATCTATTTCAGGATTATGGAGTGCTTTATTTACTAGATGCTGAATGCGCTAAACGAGGCGGATTGGAAGAAAATTTTTTGAAGTCTGTTAGTGCAAATGCAGCAAAAATGAGGTATGTACAAAAAAACATACGATGTCTAAAAAATGTTGATCAGAAATAGTTTTTTGCCATGTTTTTTCCAAAATTGTGTCTTAAAAGTACTCGTGGAGAACAATCGGTGTAAATGGAGGCAAATTTGACACTACTTTTGCCAACGACTAAATTCGTTTTTTCAAAATGACAAGTTTATTAGAAACCAAGTATAGGACCATATTTTTGAACCGCTAACAATACTTTTCAACCAAGCGTTTCTTAACTCATAAAATAAATTATAATATTCCAGAAGAGTTTCAATTAACGGTGAAAATCTAATCGTTCGGCATTTTGGTGACACGCGACCAGTAGCCTATTGCTGTAAGAAGTTCATAACTCGAAATCGGAATAAACTGCCAGATGGCATGGTAGGTAATTGGTTACAGAACCACGTGAAACTGAAAAATTTGTGGAAAATTTTATATGCTTTATTCACTAATTCATCTTGATAACGTAAATATTATGTTTGAAATCAGAATAAACTGCGAATTTCTTTGTCAAGTCCGTTTTACTTCCAATTAGTTCGTTCACAAATTTGCAGAACTTCAAAACGCGTGTTGCAGGTTGAATTATTTTCCCCTCAAAATTGCTCTTTTCCTTTTGCATCACACTTATTTAACAGCAGAACAGAATTGGAAAGACATATGGCATACGAGTACATAACATATGACAACAAATCTGCAGAGCAGCCAAACAGAAATGTCGAAATTGAGTAAGTTCCACGCAATTTTACAACACAAATCCTTCTGCTTTTGAAAAATTCAAACAATTAACTGTTTTAAAGTATAGTGCGAAAATTCCGCTTGTACTCATTTGATTAGACTGCAGAAAATCCCACACAATCACCGCATGAGACTTTTTCAGCCATTCTGTATGTGCTAAAGAATGACTTCCGTCTCCTTCCTCTTCTTCCAATAATTGTAAAGATTCATAAGGAAAATAGGATTTGCTGGAGTACAGATGATAAGGTATTCTGAAAAGGCTAGCTTGTCCAACATTCTAGAATGTTTTAGAAAGCAGAAGCTAACAATAATTCTAACATGCAAGCACTGTTCACTTTTAAAACCCATAGCCGATAAAAGTAGCAAAATGTCTTTATTTTACTACCAATTTAAGAACTCAAAAATCTTAAACAGCTTGAATTTGTGTCTATTTCTCATACAATTGCAACAAGTCCCACTTACAAAACCTTAAAAAACTACAACTTCGCCTGCCAGAAAGATAATATGATTGTTCAGTACGTAAAGTAGAGGACAGTGGCTTGTGAAAAAAAATATGCATCAAAATTTACTGTATGTTCCGCCTTCTTGCATAAAAAACTATCCCTGATTGCTTTCATCATTTAATTTACATTACTTCACTGACAAAATCTAAAATAATCCTTTGTTTTACAGCAATATTTGTGAGAATTCAGATTTCAAACTTTGCAGACAAAGATGACATATAGCTTAAAACTTTCTCTAGCAAGACACAAGATTTACTTCATTATTAGACCTTTGTCCCACAACCAAACAGATTTTAAAATAACGGAACGAAGTGACAACAATGAAAATGAAGTAAACCGAGTTGATAGCCAGATTACTGGAAGAGAATTGTTTTGGCATTCTCAGGGGTAAAAAAACTAAACATTCTTTTACTCTATAACCCTAACGTCCTAAGCTGCCATACATCTGTCGGTATAAAAAATGGTGAAAAGTTAAACAAAATCGCAAACACACCTTACTTTCAGACATAAAAGTTATGCCTAATGTGCCTAATCCACAATTTTAGGAAAAGAACCTTGTGCAACAATTTGGTTATCGAGATGGATAAGATGCTCAAAGAAGCTGGGGACGGAAACTGCTTTTTTATCCACTGCTTCAAGGTAAGGTTCCCTTCCATTAATGCGAAAAAAAGTCAAGAATTCAAAGATCTATATTCCAAACAGTTCATCCCTCTGTTGTTACGCCCTCTCAATCTGACGGTGGTAGACTAAGAAGTACTCCTTGCGGTACAACAAATCCGTGCTGTATCAAAAGTTTACTCAGAAACCATTTTAAGAAATGCTAGAAGAAAAGAATTGATGCATCCGGTTTTTTAGCCGAATGTAACGATGGAATATGCCAAAACCGACAAATTTTTTCTTCAAGAGCAGTTTAAAGTTTCCGATTTGTACTTGGTCGTCAACTTTTTGCAATACGGTAATTAACTCAGTGACTCCTTGGCAATTTAATCGCAAAGATCTCAATATCGAATACAACGACTCGATCAAATAGCTAGAAATGTTAACTGCGCAACTCAACAAAATTTCTTTTATTATAGGATTCCCGTATCGGTATACACATCCCGAGTTTATGAACAAATATAGCTTCCTTCACGGAAATCGTGTAATTCAAGGTCAGACAACCGGTGGACTACTCCCAATAATAACGGTTGTTTGGCTCGAAAAACAATTCACTGGGCAACCTGCAGTCCTCTTGTAATAATGAGACACAAAAAAATGAACTATAACACTACCAAAACTACATCCGATTAAAGCAACCTCTACTCCACATCGTTCTGTGATGACAGCAATAAAACAAATACACCTTGCCCACTAATTCATCAAAAAATTTCTACTAAATGGAATACACCACCTTTCCTGAACTTTTTTAAAACTCCAATTTTAGGAAATACTCAAGTGTTTCTTGAAGTGCAGCGACAACGAATTGAACAAAGAAGTAACACTCTGGAACCTGACCAATGACGCAGTTTACGTCTCCTTTCAAGGACACCGACAACTTGAGATTTTACGCCGACAGTACGGCTCGAGTACATGGTCAGATTAAAGCATCATGTTTTAAAGAACTCCACCAGACGAATCTATGCACTTTCCAAACAAAATTCAAATATGCCACTCCCCTCCAACGAATTATTTACAGTAAAACTGCACTTTCCGGGGCAAACGTAGCGCAAACAAAGGAAGAAATTCCACAGATCCCTTCAGATCGCAACTACCACGTGCGTGGATTTCTCAAACAACGGCTCCCACAACGTCGAATGCTCATCGAAAATTTTTTAGGTTTGACTCCTATCATTATTACGTTCATCCGCATAATTATTAAACCCAACCTTGCCTCTCAAAAAAGCCTTTCAGATGCGACAACAGGAATATGCGTGTCCAAAGGAGAAATTATAAAAGTTACGGGGTTTTCTGAAAATACAAGTATGCTTACTACTGAAATTGGAGACACTATAATTAACATTCCGGAAAAGTGCACAAGAATTACGACTGCTCCATAAAATAGCAAATTTAAAACATGTGAAGCTGGACTGCGTCTAGTTGCAGTGTTGTAGAACTGACTGTAAATCACAAAAATAAATTAGATTACATGTTTTCTTGACAGATAATAATTTGTTAAAATGTAACACTTAACTTTTTCATTTCAAAAAATTATACTGAGTTCAAAAGCCTTGAAAGTGCAACCAATGTTTATGTAAGTCATGTGATAAACAGTAAGGAACAATTGCATTAAGTATAAAACAGCAAATACAAATGAGAAAGCATTAACGACTGTGATTACAATCTAGATGCTCGAAAACATACTCACTTAGAAATGAACTAAAAGACAAAGAGCTCACAATAGTAACAATTCTTTATTTCAGTCTTAAATATGTAAAAATAATAAGAACACATGAGCCAGCTTTAAAAATTAATTACCCGTCGGGCATAGGTAGATTGCCGAAGCAATTTGACATTAAAACGCAAAGCGCCTTATTCACCAACTTCTCGAAACTCATCTACTGGATTTGTACCAAAAGCAAAAAAAGATTTGAAGAAAAATGTTGAAAGAGCTGTAGATTATCTCGTCACCATGTAGTTTTATAAAATCTGCGTACTGACTTCATCTGCTCCTCCAGTTCATAACGAACTTTCTCCCGCATGTAGAATATTGGACAGTCTCGTCTAGATTTTAGATGTTATTTGTTAAACTATCTGCATCTACCAATAAGATATTACTACAAGTGGCCGCTAAGTTAAAAATCAGCTTTTACTCCAGTCAGAGTCTTATTTATACAATCACTAAAACTTCTGTATCTTTCTCAAGTACCCTGACTGCTGTTCCTGTTGAATATCATTGTGAGTTCTTACAACCTGTGCTTCTAAACCATACTCTCGTTTTTCAATTAATGCGCCCCCTCCTTACAGCAATTTTATACTGCTCTCTTATGTAAGTAGCAAACTTCGTTATTACGAACTACTAAGTTGATAAAAACAAATTCTTTTCCTCTTGTGACTGCATTTCATAAAATTCTGAATATAAATCTAAGCGCAAATTCAAAAAATTTAAAAATCCACTAACCCTCAAAAGGAAACATCAAATTCGGCTTTGGGGAAAAAAGAATTTCAATGTTTACAAAAAATATCTTGATTTTCTACCCTAACTCTTTCCAAAGGAGCTATTATACGCAATAAAAAAACAGCGCTCCTTTTACAAAATATCTAAATTACAAACAGACTTACGATGTACATAGCACCTCACAATTCATAGTACCGGCACAGTTTTGACATTCAGTCCACAAACGGCCAAACTGGTTTTCGGTCAAATTTAGCAGAGCCATCTTAAAGATCCCAAATTGCTGCACAATCAGGCACCGAATGCATCAAAGAGAAATTACTTTAAAATTATATTCAAAGACCTGTTTAATAAATGCTTTGCCCTCATCAGGTTTACAGTGCGCACACGTAGGATCCTTCACGTTTTTCGGCAAGTTGCTTTTGCAGACAAGGCACCTTTCAGTTTTTTGGAAAAACTGTGACAAAGCAGAATTTTTAGCATGAACAGAAGTCCTAACCAAGGTGTGCTCTCCGCCTGTAAATTAAAAAATTAAATTTTCTCATACAACAATTATGCTTTAAAACAACAAGAAAAATAAAAAATTTTTCGTGTTAAAATAACAGAGTATGCAAAAGAATCAAATAAATCTGCGAACTTATCAGAATCTGTTCAGCCTTATCTCCAATAATTGGTTCAAATATACGAGACAGGGGTTTTGCCAACTGATTTTCCAAATAGTATGCGGTATCGATAGGAATATTATTCTGCAGAACATATAAAGGATCTTCCGCTTTCTCGTAAGCAGGAACCTGAAAACCAAGATAACAGGAGCTCTCTAAATTAAAAAGATAACAAAGGAGTAGACGTATTACTATGCTAAATGTAATCTCCAACCAATAAAACTGACCTTTTGTCCTCGTGCTACAATGACATACGGAACACGATCACCCAATCGTGGTGCTGATCCAGGGTCGCGTTCTCGCATTCGCTCCGCAAGGATCACATGAGCTTGTTTCGCCGCATAAGCCTAAAAATTTTGGCATGATTCAAAGCACTTTACGTTACAACTAAAACTTCCGAATTTCAATTATAAAAACGTAAATGACTCTACAAACCTCGCTGGAACGAGTTAATTCTTTAGTAATTATCAATTCCGATATGTCAATCCTATTGCACAACAAATCTGATATAACCTAAAAATTTACAAAAGAAGAGCAGGTACAAGCTTCTAAATTAGAAAGATAATGAAGCAAGAATACTGTTTTGTATACAAACACGACAAAAAATCTTATTAGAAAAACGAGCAAACGACCAACTTTTTTTGCGTACTGTAGCGCAAGAGCAGCATCGCGATTCAACAAAAGTTTTTCAAGACAGTTACTTAGAACATTTGAGACCAGAGGGCAGTTATCACGTCGTACTGTTTCCAAGCCCTTACAATCCATCTTGTCATGTTTATCTGGCTTAGTGAAAAAAAGGCCCGCATAACGCTTTTTGTTTATTAGAAGAAAAGGAAAATAAACCTAAAAAAATACAAATTCATATCTAATATGAAAAGCAGAATATCCTGGCTACGTGATGACTGAAATATTAAAATACACCTCTAAATCTGAAGCACTATCATGCTCAACGCGGCACATTGAAGTCAAGACGAAACGCAACCTTTTCAAACTCCAGCTTGATCGGTGGCTTAAAACATTTGCTAACTTCAACCGCAGCATGCAACCCCAAGTCCATTGCACTTTTCACATCCTTCACTCCAAAACGAACCATGACAGAATCAGTGTCGCCATAAACGACCTTAAAGCCTACGGTTAAAAGGTCCCCTCAACATTAACAAGCAAACATTTTCCGCGTTCACAATTAGAGACTTTAATATTAAGCTATTAACCTGAAGCAATAAATTGAAACATTATATCAGAAAAAAAAATCAACTAATATGATGTCACTGGAAAACATAGTTACTGATCAGATACACGCAGATCAAGAAAGTCTGATGAACTAGTATTAGATGTTCAAAGCAAAGTGAACATACTTGAGCATCGGCAGGACACTTGCCATCTACTGCCCCAGTCTTATAATCTTTTTCAACAGTCGTTTTGGTAAGGTCAATCATCATCCTGCCAAAAGCTGTAACTGACTGCGATATTTCCAAACAAGGCAATTTTCCTACTGTTGCACCAGTGAATCCATAAACTGAATTTGCCGAAATCTTTAACGCAAGCTGACGACCATTCAAGACCATCTTCCTAAAAAAATTCTGCTGTATGGCATATTTGTAAAATAAAGCATCACAGCTACAACTAAAGCAGATTCTCGTTAATAAAAAAAAGTAGATAAATTCTTGTCGATATTGACACAGTAACTTTAAATAGAGACGGACAAGCTACCGAAATGGATCCGTTGCGTTTTTAAGGTCAGCTTTGGCTTTCTTACGGGCGGCCAGTAAATCTTCCAAAATCTGTGGCAGTATACCGTGGCGAATATGAGGTTTAACAAACCGGTTATTTGTTGGTGAAATAATAAAATCCTCATTTTTGAGCCTAAAAAGTTTCTTCAATAACAATACACACGTAATCTAACAATATAATTTCCTCTCTTTACTTATTGCTGGGAGCGGTTATGAGCGTCGTATAACACAAGTTATGTGCAATCATGATTGATGGATACAAAGAAGCAAAATCCAAAGTAGCAATCGGCTCATTGTAAAAGCCACGAATAGGTTCGATGACCGTAGCACCTTCATAAGTATTATCTGCTTGAGAAGTATCGAGAACTGGCAAAAAAACATTCAAACTTTTTGCCTGCAACTTCCACTGGTCACTTCAAATAAATTGTCTATGTGCGACATTAAAAAAAAAAGCTTCACTGATTCAGACAAGCACAAAGACACGGCATTAAGTATCTTAAGGAACTAAATAGAAGTTACCTTCCGCAAGATCTGCGAGACAACTTTTACTTG
>UXUI01007871.1:9605-22327 GCA_900576705.1 Enterobius vermicularis
GATTGACCGCTGACTCTTAGTCGAACTAGCTCCGTCCAGTAGTAGGCGTTGTTGCACTTAGGCGTGTCCACTCCGAAATAAGCATTGATTTGGCTGTCAACCCAACTTTATCTTCAATATACAAAGTTTTCAACAAGGCCTAATTCAGCCACGATTGTTTCAAACTTGTCTATCTAGCCCAACTTCAGATTTGCTATCTTTCTAGAAAATTTGTCAACTGAACTACTTTGTTTGAACCCATCCAGTGATTTAAATCAAAAGTTATTTTAAACGAAAGCAATCGGTGTCTTTCGTGCAGCAGTATTTTTATCGCTTCGTAGGTTGGTACTGGTGCACGACAGTTGTTGCTTCGAAGGTTCCACGTGGTAGCTGTGTACGACAATTCTTCTATATCACTTAGAAATAAGGACTACAAAAATTTGATAGTCGTTTATATTCCATTACCGCTCAAACGAGTCCTGGGTAGATAACAGAGTGAGAATACATTTCTTCAAAACCATACCAACGAAAGTAGGTAAATTTACAACCAGCAGCTGGTGTTGCAGATTCCAAAGGCCTACTAGGATTACAGCAAAAAATTAAAGTTAACTCAAGGCCTCATAGGAAACAGTAGCAGGAAGACTACGATAATCATCATTCAAGTTAGAGGCTGCGTCGGTAGCTGCGACCGTTACTGTAAAACTGCTTTAAACACAGTTTCAAGAAGTGTCTCTTGCTAGGAACAGGTGAGTGTAAGCGCTGTTGTGACAGCAGAAGTTCCTCCAAGAAAACAAGGAGCAGACTGCAAAAAAGCTAAACCCAAATTCGTATACTTACAACATGCATGCGCTATATTACATTACTCGTTGACAAGGAAACGGTGCTGTAAAGTGGCAAAAAGATTAAAACGAAATTTTGGAAGTAGATTGTTAGAAAGGCACTGAAAGCTAAATAAACAGTTATGGAACTGTCACAAAGAAATCAAGCGGTGCTGAAAACCTTGCAAACAAAAAATGAAATTAGGTTGGTCATTAAAAGAAAATGCATGTTCAAGGATGAGCTCGCTTAACTACAACAGCGCCCAACTGTTCGTTCTTACTGCGTTCTGATAGCCAGACTGTCGTTCTAGACATCTTGAATAAACGGAAAGTATCCGAGAATTATATCCGTAGCGAGCTTCATATTTGAACAATTGAAACTGTTCCAACAGAGACTCATCTCGCGTTAGCGGCCTTTACAGCGATATGCTGGTAATGGAAACGCCTATATTCCTGCTCGATAACTATTTTATTTGAAGTAAAAATTGAACGAAGCACCGAGATTTTTAAAACACTTCAGACAGTAACTGTCAGCTGGAAAATTTTAAACTACTTCCTTTTCAACTCTGCGTGTATCACGCAGGTAGAAAGCTTAAAAATACAAACTAGACGTATACGACTAAGAAAGGAAAAACATGAACATAGCAAAAATAATATAAGCAGCAGCTAAACAGAGCCGGAATCATAACTCTTAACCGCTTGTCAGAATTATCAGTTTTTAAGCCGGATAATGACGGTTTGAAATTCTGCCAGTAAAAATGGTTTATTCGTGTTAGAGTCTAAAGAAAAAGTTTGGAGTCAAGTAGCCTGATGTTAAGCTGCTATAGATGAACTTTAGCTGCGATCGTTGTCAAGTTCCAGTGTTCGAAGTACGACTTTTTTCGAGGTACGCATCGGTGACGAAAGGTAGTGGAAGATGATGAAGTTCTTAGTTCTAGTTAAATTGACTTTCTTGAGAGTTTCTTGTAGAGTAGTAATGTGTACAGTTATTATTTTTCTTTTTTCCATCTTTCTTTAATCTGTTGCCTCTTTTTGTTTAAATTTGGCCGAGCAATTTGATTTCTGGAAAAGTTGTATTGCTGATGTCTCACTTTGGCCTATCCGTCCCAGTATGAGTGTTTTTTTGATCATTTAGAACGGAAAGAAGTCTGTACGAGACAGAACTCCAAAAGTTGTATAGGGACTGCAGATTTATTACGCCGTGTCTCTATCGTGCAAAAGCGTATCTGTATGCTGAAAGAAAAAAAAAAAAGAAATACGTACATGGGTTTTGCTGGAACTGCAGTTGTAAATCTAGAGTGTCCAAGGTCTGCAAACGACTAAAATAAGTTAGAACAAAATAGTTGTTTTTTTTTTTTCTTGGCAAAATGGGTTGATGCCGACTTATAACGTTTTAATTTTGAAAAAAGGTAGGTCATGCCATAGAAAATTGTGTTATCTTTGTGGACACACCACATTTTTTTTTTTTTTTTCAAAGTTTTATCAGCCTTCTGAAAACTTCATTGATAACTTATACTCATGCAGTTTTCACGGCGGATTTAGTGATTTCTATAACTTCTTATTTCGCGTTGTTAAATTTTGCAACTTACTTTGTTCTGTAGCAACTCATTTGCATATGTTTCTTAATCGTAGTTCTTTTTTATCCTTGCTTTACTAATGTTCTGAGTGTGTGCATGATCTTTTTTCTTTTTCAAAGGAGGTAATCAATCAGTTAATCCTCTTCAATGACTACCGTCACTATTCCTGGTTCGCTTGTTAATAAGCGGAAGAAGCACTTCATGGGTATGCCAGCACCAGCTGGCTATGTAGCTGGTGTTGGTAGAGGTGCGACTGGCTTCACCACTCGTTCTGATATTGGTCCGGCTAGAGATAGTACCGATCTGCCAGAATTACCCCCAGCCGGTCCAGCTAAAAGGACTAAGGAAGACGATGATGATCGGAAAGATGATAATGAGGATCTCAATGATGCTAATTATGACGAAGTAGGTTTAAAAAAAAAGGTTTTAAACGAAAGACAGAACAGCTCCTAGCTGTAACTGCTGTAACGATCTATTTTCTTAAAACTGTTTAAAGTTGTTTTTGCAACTTTAATTGGTTCTTGGCCTTTTTCAGTTTGAAGGGTATGGCGGAAGCTTAGTTTCAAAGGATCCATATGAAAAAGATGATGAGGAAGCTGACGAGATTTACAATGCTGTTGACTCACGAATTGACGAGCGGAGGAAAGATTACAGGTTACCACTTTTTAGTTTATGCGTTTTTTCTTAATCTCGTCGTATTCAGAAGTGAGTTTTTATTCAAAAAGTGAGTTTTAATATCTTTTGTTGCTCATTAACTTGTTTAACTAAAATAATTTCAGGGAGAAAAAATACCGTCAAGCACTTGAGAAGTACCGAAAAGAGCGTCCAAAAATCCAACAAGAATTTTCTGATTTGAAACGTCAGCTTGCCACAGTTGATGAGTCGGAATGGGCTGCTATACCGGAAGTTGGTGACATACGGAACAAAGCAAAACGTAACCCACGTACTGAGAGGTGTTGTAACAATGTTTAGCATTACTTCTTCCATGCTGCTGATATATGTCGTGATTTTTGAAGTTTCAATTAGTACCTTATTTTCTTAAAAAATCTTTTGGCGATGACTTATCTCGTATCGAATGAACTTTCAGAATCACTCCAGTACCTGACTCGGTCCTTGCCTCTGCCATGAGCTATGGGCAGCTATCGACCCAAATGGACAGTAGGGTGCAGTCAGGGTTGGTTACTCCTCTTGGCTCTGGTATAACTTCCACTTTTGGAGGGATGACTTCTACCTATGGTGGAATGATGTCGACTTTGGGCTCTGGATTTATGACCAGTTTAAGTGGCATTAAATCTGGTTTATTAACGCCTGGATGGAAAACTGGAGTCCATAGTGGTGCAGCATCAAATGCTGACTTAGATCTACGTAAGATTGGCCAAGCTAGGAATGCTATTATGGACATAAAGCTAAATCAGGTATGAAATAAATGTTCTTGTAGCATTAAAATTGTAGTTAAATTGTGGATAATTTGTATATTTATTTCTTCTATGACAGTAACTGTCGTTTTTTTTCAGTTCTATACTTCAACTCTTGCCTTTTATATAAGGGTAAATCTTTTATACTTTTGGAATTTTTTGAGGTGTCTGACTCTGTATCAGGACAAACAGTAGTCGATCCTAAAGGTTACCTAACTGATCTGCAGTCTATGATCCCGCAGTATGGGGGTGATATAAACGACATCAAAAAAGCACGGCTGCTTTTGAAATCTGTTAGAGAAACCAACCCTCGTCATCCTCCTGGTTACTTACATTTTTCTGAAAGGTCCTTTTCTTAAGGTAGTGTCATTATTAACTGTATTAAATGTTTCAGCGTGGGTTGCATCAGCGCGTTTGGAAGAAGTAGTCGGTAAATTACAGGTAGCTCGGAATTTAATTATGGAAGGCTGTGACCGTAACCCAAAAAGTGAAGACCTTTGGTTAGAAGCAGTGCGTCTTCATCCTCCGGAAACGTCGAAGTCAATTGGTGAGCTCGTTTGCTAATTCAGTCGTTCGTAAAGTGAATAAAAGTATTCTTTTCTTGTTTGCTTTACAGTGTTGTAGCACAAAAGTACTTGCAAGCAGTGTACAAACTTTGTCTGGTTCCTTTAACTCTAGTTTTTCATCTGCGTTTAGTTGCCGCAGCTGTTCGGTCTTTACCGAACTCTGTGCGTATTTGGATGAAGGCTGCAGAATTGGAGGAAGATGCCAAAAATAAAAGGAAGGTGTTTCGCAAGGCGCTTGAACAAATTCCTACATCTGTACGTCTTTGGAAAGCTGCTATCGAGCTAGAGGAGCCGGATGATGCGAGAATTCTCCTAACTCGTGCCGTCGAATGCTGCAAGTAATTTTAACCTTTGTAATCTTTTTTCTCATTAATGTGTTTTTTTTTTTTTTTTTTGACGTTAGGGAATCAGGTGATACTAGTTTAAAGTACTTGTTTTTCAAGCACTTCAACGGAACTTTGGTTGGCATTAGCTCGTTTGGAAACATACGAAAACGCAAGAAAAGTTTTAAATAAGGCTAGAGAGAATATTCCAACAGATCGTCAAATTTGGATCAGTGCAGCGAGACTCGAAGAAACAAGGGGGCAGAGTGAGATGGTTAACAGAATCATCGAAAGAGCATTAACATCATTAAGGGCAAATATGGTTGAAATAAATAGGGAACATTGGTTGAAGGATGCTGTTGATGCTGAAAAAGTAATTTATTGATTCCAACTCACAATTGCTATTACTCTTGATTATGCTTTATTAATATTTCGCAAATTTTTCTTTGGATTTAAAACGTTCTTTGTTCCTTCATTGCTACATTTTTATTAAGGCACAGTGCAAACTTACTTCTCAAGCCATAATATCGAATGTGCTTGGTATTGGAGTTGAAGAGGAAGACAAAAAACATACTTGGCTTGAAGATGCTGAGTCTGTATGTTAACAGTCTTTATAATATCTTAGCTCGGCCTATTATGCATCCTACACTTATAAAGCCCTGTTTAGTTTGTTGCGCAAGAAGCTTTTGAGTGTGCTCGCGCTGTTTTCTCCCATGCGCTCAATGTTTATCCGAATAAGAAAAGCATCTGGTTTGCTGCAGCAGATTTTGAAAGGAACCACGGCACAACGTATATTTTTTATATCGTAGTTTAAGTTTTCTGTTTTTATACTTCTATTTTTTTTATGATTTATATCTTAGTGAAACATATGATGCATTATTGTCGCGAGCAGTGGGGAACTGTCCTAAAGCTGAAACACTTTGGCTTATGTATGCTAAAAGTAAGTGGTTGGCAGGAGATGTGAGAGCTTCGCGCGAAATACTTGCCCGCGCCTTCCAGGTATAATTAGACCTCAGTCTGAGGCTTTTTTCAAACAACGAGAGCATCATTCTCTTTTACAGTTTCTACATGGCGGATTTTTAGAACAATCCTAATTCGGAAGAGATATGGATGGCTGCAGTGAAACTGGAATCTGAAAACAGTGAGTACCAAAGGGCTAGGAAATTACTTGAAAAGGCTCGAGAAATTGCTCCATCACAAAGGATATACTTGAAGTCTGCTAGGTGCTTTTTTATTGATATTCGGTACTTTGATTTTCTTCAATTTTGGACGCGTATTTTTTTCAGGCTGGAATGGTGTTTAGAAGATTTAAAAGAGGCAAAACGGTTACTGAAGGAGGCAATTGAACTTTACCCTGAAACTCCAAAACTTTATTTGATGATGGGGCAGATTCTTTGGCAAGAAAAAAACATCCCTGAAGCACGTCGTTATTTTTCTGAAGGGGTTAGGTCATCACACTGTTGATTTTTACATTTTTTTCACAATATATAGTTTTGGAGAATAGTTGGTTTGCCTGTTTTTAGGTTAAAAAGTGCCCTTCATTCATACCTTTGTGGATCTGGCTTAGTCGTCTGGAAGAGTCAGAAAAAAATTTGATTAAAGCTCGTTCTGATTTGGAAAGGGCACGTTTGAAAAATCCGAAGAATCAGGAGCTGTGGTAGAGATACATCCTCATTCTCTTTATTCTACAGGAGCGTTATGAAAAGTCTTTCTTACTTTTATAATATATTTTTATAGGTTGGAGTCTGTACGAATTGAAGCGCGCGCTGGTCTAAAAGAACTGGCTCAAGAACGTTTGGCACGAGCCTTACAGGAGTGCGAGCATTCAGGTGGACAAGTCTTTCTGCAGTTTTTAGTGCAGGGATTTTCTTGATTTATTTGCGCATCCAGTGGGATTTTTTTTATTAAAGTTGTTTATCAAGTTCAGAGCATGTGTAATTAGGATTTCATTGTTAGTTCATAGTATTTTAGGTATACTATGGGCTGAAGCGGTTTTTATGGAGGACAGACATGCGAGAAGAACGCGATCTGTAGATGCTCTAAAGAAATGTGAACATAATGCACATGTTTTGTTAGCTGTATCTAAACTTTTCTGGACTGAAAGGAAAATTAAAAAAACTCGAGAATGGTTTCAAAGGACTGTTAAAATTGACCCTGACTTTGGTGACGCATGGGCTTACTTTTATAAATTTGAAACTGTTCACGGCACTCAGGTGAATTGTTTTGAAAGTTAATTATATTTTATTTAGCAATCTGTAAATTTTTAATTTACTTTATTGTTTAATGTTTAATTTTCCACGCTTTGACTATTATTCATTCCGAGTGTAGCTCTTCGTAGTTTTAAGGAAGAACAAGATATTGTCAAAAAGAAATGCGTGCAAGCTGAGCCACGACATGGTGAGGCTTGGCAGAAGATGTCGAAGGATGTGAAGAACTGGAGAAAAAGGACAGAAGAGATCCTTGTTATGCTGGCTAATCATTTAGAAATCCCGAAGTAACTAATAATTTGTTGGACCTCGACAGCTGAATGGATGCAGCTTTTGATTTCTCCCACTTTTGTTGTTTGCATTACACTCAAGTTTATTTTACTGCTTAAAAGGACTTAATGCCCTGAATGATAGTTTTGCTTATATGACTTGTATTGTTAAGAGGTTACTGAAACTACCTTGAAGTTGTACTTTCTTATATAAAGTCTCGGGCTGGTAAAAAAGTATGTTACAAGGCCCTGTATATTTCCAAGAAATTTTACGCTTTTATTGTTGCTATATTTTTACCACTGTAGAACCTTTAGTCTTATATAAATGCGTTAAGGACAAGAAGTGGCTTTTGGCAGTTTGTGTTTTGATGCATTTTAAGCAACCTCTGTTATTACTTTTCATGTGGAGCTTTTGATTTTTTCTCTCATGGCTCTCCGTGATTTGAAAGAGTTATGTATTATATTTGTAAAGAAGTGTTTTATATTGGGTTGATTGTCGTTTTGACGTAACAATTGAGCAATCTGTCGTGACTCGAGCGATGCGTAACCTTTATCTTCGTTGTAACATTCTTTTATTTATTTATTTATTTTTTTGTTTTCATTTTCCTCTAGCGATTTCTGTTTTTTATGTCGTACAAATTGTTTGGGATCTTCATTTTGTTGAAAGGTTCGTATTTACCTAATCTTTTGAAGGGTCCAAATACATTTAACAGTAGCTCAGAAGTATATTGCTCTTGCTTGGCTACTAGTTGATATTTTTTCAATCTTCTTTCCTCTACGGGACATTGCCGGCAAACTACTTTGATAGAGCAAATTCACTTCCTTTTTAGCCAGAAGTTTCCAGAAATACGATGTTAGTTGTGCAGCTCTATGAACATTATTTATTACAGCTCAAGATTTTTGTTGCAAAGATGATTGCGAGTGGGGGTGTTATGTAAGTGGGGGATGGTCCGGCCTCAATTGTGCCATTTTTCAAGTTTGCATGGTTGGTGTTCATGGTTCTCTTGGTTTCTCGTCTCCCCCATTAGAAGTATTACGGAAATGGAGCAGTTTTAGACCGTTATTGAAGCTTCTTTTTGGGGAGTAGGTGAGTGGTTAGACTGCCAGTGATGCTTTATTTAACATCAAATCTAAAGGTAATTGCTGCACTAGATGAAGCCAAGTTCATTGTTAAGATTGCTCTTGGTTTTCTTCGCTCCCAGGTGGAAAATTAAGTTCAGTTGTTTAGCAGAGTGGAATCCAAATTCTTTTTCCTTTTGGGTTGATGTCGGGATGTCGTCTACTAGAAAGGTTCTATTTGCGTTAATGTTGGTTTTCTGCTGTGCTACGATGCTTAGGAGTTGAGATCTTCATGACTGCTTAGTAATTGCAGGTGGGGAGTGCGATACACTCATCACTGTTAAGTTAGACATGGTGAGAAGCATATTTCGCTTGTGTATGGTTCATTCCAAATTAGGCTGTTATGACGGTGCGTTCTTATCCACAACATCAAAACTGCGTCTGCCTAATAATGCGCAAGAAATAGAAAATGCCGCAGAAGGTGAACAAAATGAAGTCAACGAAGAGATTGTGGAAGCGACAGGCTATGCGTTCAACCATGTTGAAAAAAAGAAAAGTCTGATCAAACCAGAGCATACTCTTGCTGAACAAATAGCTTACATGCGAAGCAAAGGTTGGTTGTTTCTTCACTTATAGAGATAGGCTCATTTGAAACAAAGGTCGTCAACTGCGAAGAAAGTTAGTCATTGGATTATCTTAATAGCCAAGATTTGTTCTATTGGCATTACTACTTATTTTACTCTTCCTCATTGGACTGAGTGAGTGATCTTCAAGATCTTTTAAAAGGGTATCCTATTTACCGTTTTACAGCTTATCAGAATGCGTATAAAGGTAAACCAGTACATGCGTGGTATAGAAGGAATTACAAAGGACAAGCTATTTTCCAACCTCCACCGCGTCTTCGCTGCTTGGATAAAGATAAGAAGTTTCGAACTAACAACGCTTGTCCGATTTGTAGAGATGAATATTTATTTTTCGATTACCGGGTTGGTGACTGATGGTTCTCACCCTTTTTTAACCGCTTCTTTTATTGATCGTTGTTGGCACTGGAAGATATTACATTTGCTAATAACTTTTGCACTCTTTTGATTTCCATTATTAGTGACTGCATTCCTTCTTTAAGGTCGTCCTTCTTACTTTCAGAATTTGAATGCTTTTAGAATCCAGAACTTATTATGCAGTTTTTGAAATCTGGGACGGCGGAACCATTACCGCTTCTTCAGACTGGCCTTTGCTTCGAGCAGTATCACAATCTTCGAGCTCAGCTTTTGAAAGCGAAAGAACACGGTAATATCTATTTAATTAGGCTCTTTTCAAAATGTTCTCGTGATCATAAATCTCTTGTGAGAAGCTTTTTTATCATCTATCGGACAAGTACGTTTCTGATTATTTTCGATGTCAAATTTTCTCAAAAAGCAGTTGAGCATGTAAACATCATAATGCTGTTCAGGAACGATCAAATTTTGCGTGCCTTTCCGCAATTTTGATTACAAGGTTTGGTACTCATGGTGGGACGGCCCAGAACATGTTCCAGTATACCGTGGCAGTACTGGAGAAACATTGCACAGGCTCTACCCCGATCCTTTAGTAATTTTCCCCACTCACTCACGAGATTTTAACAACAACTGGGATCAGTGGTGGGAAAGATACACCTTTGCAGTAAAGGGTAAATAGAATGTGTATTTGCAGAGGAATTCGTTGGTAGAAGGAAGTTTCGAGTATGATAGTCTAAATCTTGCTAAAGTTTATTAGTTGGCTTACATATTAATAATGTTGTTCTTGTGAGTGATAAGTGGACTTGTCTCACCAGTAAAAACCTATTTATTCCATGTACCTTTCAAAGTCATCCTTAAATATTAAATCCCACACAGCCCTTAGGAAACTAGGTTACAGTCATTTTTTCCGAATGAAGCTAACGCCACAGAAGTTCAGTTTGGCATATACTATTCAGCTGGAGGCTAAGTTGCTTGCACAGCTAATGGAGCATAACTTGCTCCACAACTTGATTTATTGCAGTTAGCATTATCACTCAATCTTGAGAATAGCCAGATTAGTATCCAGCAAGGCACTTCCGCGGACCATAAAGTCCCTCTGCATCCCACATTAAATCCTTTAATTTTTTTGGCTGCGATATATAAGTTGCTCTTGAACACAGCCGTTCCCACCACATCGCATCCCAGCAGCATTTATTAAATTTAGTTCTGCTAGTTGTTCCATCGTTGTTGCGAATTCAAGTTTGAACTGTATACTTCTATCAAACGTTACAAACTGCATTTTTGCCAGAACACAAAAGATAAACTTTTGACTTGTACCTCTTTGATTAATCGGTGCCCCCACAAGCAATAGCCATGTGTAAGCCGTCTTCACAGAACCGATCAGGCCATGTTCTCTCAAGGCTCACCCTCTACTCCAGCCCATCGCTCTTCACTACCAAGACCAGTGGGAAAAGTTACTCGGACATTTTTCGAGTATTTTTTGATTTAACCGTAAAAGGCTCTAAAGATGAGTTGCAAAAACCACAGCCTCCATGTCCCTTAATTTTGCGAGAAACACAATCCGATCAACTAGGTACTCTTGTCCTGCAAGTCCCGCGCGCAGCGCACACGACGATTTCTTCTAACTTACAAATATAGTTAAAATTAGGAAAACGGAACAACGCTGTTTTATGGCAAATGAAACGTGTATGCCTCATGATGCGTAGCATTAGAAATAAATTTCATCTTTTAATTTGAAGTTCATAAATTACAGTCAATAAATTCTGATTAGAAACCTAACATTTCATAATAGAGTAAAACATGAAGCAAAGACTTTTCAGCTAAAAAATGTTATTCTACTATACAAAGCCGACTCACCGCGGCCAGTTTTCAAAGGCTAAATGTATACTGATTACGAAATTAACAACTATGACACATGTATGACAACAAATTTGGTCTTAAGGAAACATAATAAAATTACTATACACTGTATTTTACATCCAACAGCTAGTTTTCGAAAACCACTGTGTTAAAAAAAAGATACGTCCGGATACTTGTTTGAGATTTCCATTGTCAATGGATGAGGTGACATCAAGTTGAAGGTTTCTATTGTGCACAGAGTCTCCCTTTTAAAAGCTGCTACCTTCTACAATAACCAATATTAACGACGGTACAGACTCATACAAAGCGAACATTTTTAAGTCACTATATAACAGAGGAAATATTCTAACCTCTTTAAAGTGACTACATGGTACGCTAACTGAAAAAGCTCGATGGAAAAATTTTTTTGTGCGGACCACTGAAAAGTTAGGAGGCCTGTCTTTAACGGAAGGCTCAACTTTCTGATAATTTTGAAGTAATAAAAGAGTATTGGCGGTTCACGAAACAATATTTGTGTTAAAAATGTTTTTTAATAAAAAAAAATGGGACTTTAAATACGAATCAATCAGAGCAAGAATGTGCCAATTAAGCGACATAATTCTTTTTCTTGTGTAGAACTTTCCTGCTCACAACAAAAAATTCAACAGAGAGAAGGTAAATAGAAATTTGGAAAAAGAATGCAAAAAGTTAGACTGAATCCTCATAGAAAACAATATCAATTCTTTCCATAAAAAAACTCTGAAATTCCCAACCTGCACATTAGGTATCCTCAGTAAAATTAAACCAAATCGATGAGCACCTTCGATCGGGTCGTACCGCCTATTTAGATGTTGTCGTAAGCAACGAAGAAGCTTGTGTCTTTCTTCCCCAACAAGCCGCTTCGCATCCTCAGAAAGAGAAACGCACTCTGAAAAACCAAAATGAATCAAGGTTTGCTGATTAACGATCAGCAGAGGTTCAATATGCTCAAATTAGGACAGATATCAATCTCCTCGACAGAACCGTCTCCCACTAACGCACATAAAAAGGCATCCCACTTTCGGAATATTCAACCTACAAGTCAAATATGAAATTTGATACGGCAAATAAAACCCAAAAAAGAAGAAATCAAAAAAAGATCGAGACGAGAATAAAATTAAATAGTATAATATTCAAAAACCTAGTCGTTGTGAGGCATAAAGTCATGATATTCCTAAATGTTTTATAAAGACAGAATGGCACCAGGTTTCAGTAGCCCCAATAAACATTAAGCTGAACCATGTCGAACACGAAGTCATTTTGAAGGTCCCATGATCCGTAATCCTCTTGGCATTCTTAGCCAAAATAAGTATTATCTGAACTACTGCGTCAATGAAATGCCCGCCTAAAAATCCAAATCGCGGGAGCTAAGGACTCAGCTAAACTCATTTCGAACACTGCACTTTCCTGAATACTTCTATCGCCGAAATAACTATCAGAATGCTTTATAACAATGCCATAAGTGAAGATAAGGCTTGCCGCTGCCGCAGTCCAATTTCTGAATTTTGAATTTCAAGTCACTTGAAGTGTACGGCCGCGCTTCATCACAAAGCGATGAAACTGCTAGATCCCCGAACATTTCTTCTATGTTCTTGCAATAAACCTCTACTGTACTTCTTGACGGCTTGAAAAACGA
>UXUI01007872.1:0-10219 GCA_900576705.1 Enterobius vermicularis
AACATGCGATAATGATGAACCGCTAGATAAGATTCTGACGGTGCAAAAAAATCCTAAACTTTAAAAATAAAACTTAATAATAAAAAAATAAAATAAACTTGGTAAACATCGTCCAACTTGATCAGTGGCCAGCATTTTTAAAACTTGCTAGCCTCTGGTCCCGCCACGAAATGGAAATTAGGAATGACGGCGTGACGGCGCCTATATAAAGGATGATAAAATGTATTCGCTGTTACAGTTATCAAGACGACAACTCTCTGTTCGGCACTTATTCAGCTGTCAACTATAGTGGCGTGACTTTTTGTCAGCAGTCTTGTCAACCAATTTTGGTTACAAATCTTGAGTGAACAAGAATTGTTTTAAAAAAATTTTTTGTAAGTTTATTTAGCCGTAAAGTTGGTAGAACAGGTAAGAAACGAAAAGAACAACTCGAACAATTGCTTTTCATGCTTTTGTCCACAAAAAAAAAAAAAAAAAATTTTAAAAATTTTTCAAATGACTGTCTTTAAAAGATATTTCCTAAGGTTTTTCAATAGTGGTCAATCGTCGTTAAAGTCAGATTTCTTGTTGTGTAGCATTAAAACGAATTTTTTGATAGTTTTCGATGCATTTCTATTTGTTTGGCATTTTATTTCAATCTTTTTCTTCAGGTGAGAGATCGAATTTTTTTATTATCTGCTTCTTATTGCTTATTTGGTAAAAAGAAGTTGAACTTTTTCATCTTATCACTAATTATCACTATTTATAAGTTTATCGTTTCCCTGATAAGAGTACTTTTACGTGGCTGCTTTAAATAGAAAACGTTCTATGATTCAAGTTCAAATTTTGTTTCTCAATTAGCTTTTCTATTTTAAAAAAACGAGGGAAATTAGGCTGCAAAAAATTAAGTGTAAGCATTAAATATAAACTTACAAATGTCAAAAAATTTTCATATTTCAAAATTTAAATTTAGCTCTGCACTATGCTTTTGCACTTTTCACTCGGAACATTTCGATTTATTTATTCTTACAAACAGCAGTGTTACTCCGAATACTTTTCTTCTAATGGTTTCTTCAATCATCGATGTCGAAAATTTCTAACAGGTTCTGTCTATTTTCCTCGAGATAACTTTCCATTTCTTTCTGGATTAGTGTTATATGTAGTTGTTCATACTAAGCATACTCTCCTCGTATGCTTTATCATCACTCCTAAATGGTTGAAAACTACAATGATAGGCTGAAAGCAATAAAATTTATCAACAATTTTCTTATTTCAATTTAAACTCCATTTATAATAATGTTTAACAAGACCTTAAAATTGACAAAAAAAAGAATTTTATTTATTTATTACTGTGAAATCACCGCGGTTCTCTACAACGACGTCTTAAAACGTTACCTTGAGGTTAAGGTTAAACTTTTTAGCTCTTTTAGTCATTGTACATCCGTAAAAAGAAATTTCAAGATTTCTTTACAGTGAAAGGATAAGTTTTGTAAAGCATAGATGAAAAAATTCGCTGCAAATTGAAATATAATAAGGCAAAAAATAATTTTTAAATCAATAGCAAAACTAATTTGTTTTCTGGATTTTTTTCCTTTTATTGCTCATTGTTAATAAGCAAAAAGATTCAGTTTATGTTACTTGCTTCTACCATAAAATTTTTAATTTTTTGCATTTTCAATATGCAACTACTGTACGAAAAAACCAAAATTAGACTGATAATAAACTTTTACAACATAGACAGTATCGAGACAGTTTCACTTTGCACACTTAAAAAGATCTTCATGCTTATATATTTGAAATTTATCTGTTTCTAATGTGAATTTAGTTCTTTCTTAATGTTCACTAAAGATTTTAAGCAACTAGAAGCAAGAATTTTCAAAATCTAGACAATCAAAGCTACTATCACTGAAAAAAATTTGGAGACACTATTGCTTTGTTACTTCAGTTCATTTTATCTAAATATCATAGGTAAGCGTTACCAAAGCAGAAACATCATGAATAAATGCAAGTAAAAATCTTAAATAAAGCAACGTTGCGTCAGAATTTGTAAAAATTCACTGATTACAATGCTGCTTATGACCTCTAAAAGTTTGAAAAGAGAAGAAAGGTTTTGAAATATTCCACGTGTAAAAGACAAAGCTAGTTTACAAGCTTTCTTAGGTTTCAGTTACATTTTAAAGAACTTGTCTAGGTGCTTAGCAAGCTCAAAGGTTGCAGTACCACTGATAATACTTTTACAAGACTTTCCATAGTTTATTCAAACGTTAAAGCAATGGAAGTATCTTTGCAGTCTCAGTACTATTTCATAAGTAGAACTGTTGAAATGTTATTGGAACCGGAAGATCCCAGTAATGCTCATATAATATTCATGAAAAGCTATCCCAAATTCAGCGTAAAACAAACAAGGAACTTTTCGAGTGATTATGAATTAAGAGTTAATAGCAAAACAAAACTTGTTTTGTAATATTTTTTTAAAACGTCAGCAAGTAACTTCTTTAAAAAATCAAAAACTGCTTAAGGTAAGCCTAAAGTTGGCTTGCATTTCAGAAAAATTTGCAGCGTAGAAAATTCTTGAGGTAAAACAGAAGAAAACTAAAAATATCTGCGTAAAAAGTTTTCCTGCTTAGTTGAATCCAGGACATATTCAGTTTTTTTTTATATCTCAATCACTCTTGTACAGGCCATTCTAAAATAAGTCGTCTAGATTTTGCTTCTGCGGTGCTTCTTTTCCTTATTGTTAAATCAGTATCTAAAAGTGCTTTTAACTTTGGTACATCTATTTGCTGGAAAATAAGGAACTGAGAAGAGCGAATTCCAAGTGCTCATAGCAACTTCCTTTATTGTTTGCACATTAACCCTCCCCTTCCAGCAGCTATTGATTTTTACTGTCGGTGCTGAGGTTTTCTGTGGTCAAAAATTTTCTGGTTTCTTATTACGTTTTCTTCAGAGCGAAAGAACTTTTTGGTTTTTTACCTCTTAGTTGAAAAATCTGCTTCTAAAGCTTAAGCTATGGGACGATTTCACTTCAACATTTAACCAACGTTGTACAGAACCATACCGTTATAGCACAATAATTTAAACTTCTATTTTGTCATCACTTTTTTGCTGTTTAAAATAACTGGAGAAAACTTCTAAATGTGTCGAAGATCTCAAATTTGACTAATTAAATGTTTATTACAGAAGAAAACGTAACAGCTACTTTTAAAATTACTAGTATTTAGCACAAAAAAATAGTAACCGATAAAAGGCCGAAATGAAATTAAAGGTGATTAAACAGTTAAAGCTAAAAAAAGGAGAATTAGTTGGTCGATTGTTACGAAAAGTGCATCACCAGACAATGATTCTTTTCTCATCGTCGAGCTAGTCAGCTTCTGTCAAAATGAGAATTTTAGCTGCTTCACGGTCACCTCTCTATAGCCAGTCGTCGATCAGTTTCCATCTAGGCATACTAATTCTAGCTAACGTGTTAGTCGCGACAGCGTTGGTTCAATAAATGTTTATTACTTTACAGGTTGACCGCTTTAACACGGTAATTCATTACCGATATTTTAGGTGAGACTGCAGATATCACAGACGACGTAAAAATAAACAGAAACCAATGTTTTATTTCTGGTCATTCTTCCAAGTAAAAATGTGTTTGAAGCTCTTTGTCTGGAATATACCCTAATTTTTAAAACTTCAAAAAAAAAAAAAAACGCTTTCAAAATTGTTATCTATTAAAGAGTAGGCTAATCAAGCAGATTTAGGTAGGTTTGTAAAAATCTGAGGCATAGAACCTTTTTGTCGTTTTTTGTTCTGTGGATTACTGACGTGCTCTACAAGCTTACTTTTTGACACACCCTCTTAGTGTCGTACTTTATAATATTTGTTCAAAAAAATGCCTTAATTACTTTTGTTTTTAAAACAAGTTACATTGAGAATATTTTTTTGCTATATTTTCGTTTTTAGTATAACGGTGGTGCTCTGTCTTAAATATAAAAGCAAAAAGGGCAATCGGCTTAGAAGGCAACGCTGCTTCTTAACTGCAATTAATCCGATAGCACGTAATCTTGGAAGAATACAGTGTTTCTTCATTTACGTCGCCATCTCTTTCATTGTTTTTTTTGCGAACTGTTTGAGCTTATAAATTTCTAGCCTGTCATTTGCAGTTTTTCTTTCAAAATTTTACAGAAATTTGCTATAATTCCTACTGGAAATAAAAATTGTACAATATAACATTGAGAAAGCACATTTACTGACTTATTCTGTAGAAAAATGAGATGATATTTAACTGTTAAAAAGATTCTCAAACGCAGTTATCGTTACAAAACTTATATTACAAAAATTTTTTAGAACTTGACTTTTTCTCTGAAAAACAATTCACTTTTTCGCTTTCACAGCAGTGAGACAAAAAAGCAAAAAAAAGAAAAAAAAAAAAAAAGGAGAAAATTACTTTCTCATATGCTGTTCAAAAAACTTAAGAAGGAAGTGAACAGAAGGCGCCGTAATTTTATTGTATAAATTCTATTTCCACCTCATTTATTGCCAAATATGAAACTACTTTGAACCATAGTACGAGTCTCAATATGAATTTGAACCAGTTGAAGTCAATAGATAACAATTCAAAACTATTACAACTTAATTAAAATTGCTAAGTAATTATTCATTTATCTATTGGTCAATGTGTAAAAAGCAGAAATTTTTCTATAAATAGACAAATAGTTTGCTAACTGAACTATACAGTTATTAAAAACTTACAACATGTTTTAAAACCCTTTGATGTCACACTACTAAAACTATATTAAAAGTTTTTCATTTTGGCAGGAGAAAAAAAGAAGAAAAAAAAAAAAGAATTGTTTGCATAAAAAAAAGCAGCTTTTTTAAAATGCTTCTTTCAAGGTTTTTACTGTATTTTTAAACTTTTATTTTTATAAGCCAAAAAATTTTGCTATTTTAGGTGAAAGCGATATTGATGGCACCAGAAAAAAAACACTCAAGTTCTCTAAAACTTAGCATAAAGAAAAAGACCACATCTGACTCAAAGCACGAAAATGAGGTATTTTTTACAAAAAGCTCAAGGTTATGCTAAATTAAATTTATACAGTACTCAAAGTTTTGAGATCTCGAGGTTTGTTATAAAAGTTACCAAACAGTAGATGCTTTTCAAAAGATACGTTACCCCGTTCTAAGTTACGAGCACTAAAATAATAAATTTTCAGGCAAAAAAAGCTTAAAAAATAATAAAAAATTTTAGCAAAACGTAAGCTAAAAGTTGTTTAAAAGTGTAGAAAGTTTCTTTCTTTATTACTTTTAACAAAAAAAAAATATTTTTGAAAAAATTTTCAGCAAAAATTTTACAGAATTTTTATGATACTCTTTTCATTAACAATAATCAACAAATGTAGGACTAACCTGTTTCAGATCTCTGTCAACAAAGAAAAATTTCAGGAAACGCGATTATTTATTAAATCCTTTCAACTTTACTACAGTGTATTGAAAAGTTTGGAGAAGAAAAATGTATTTGATAACGATTTAATAATCAGCAATGATTAATTGTTCTAAGAAAACTACCGTTCTTCAAATTTTTTAAGTTTCTATGCAATTTTTTTCTTTTTAAAAAATTTTTGAAAAGCAAAAAAGCTAAACTTTTTGAGTGTTTTCCGAAGTAATTTGGTAGTTCTAAAATACTACTAAATGATTAAAGAAAAATGAAGAATATTTATTTTATAAATTACTTTGAGATGTTCTTTTAATTTCCAAACTTAGATCAGTAAAGGCAGTATCAAACCGCTGTGAAAACCTAAACTTTATTTTCTCTAAAATTGTTTATTTTTTTAGAAGGAATCCTTACTTCTACCGTGCTCAACGGGAGATATTAAGACTGCGAAGTTTATGGTGGAAAGCGGGGCTGATGTGAACGCAAGAAACAAATATGGGGTAAAAATGCAGTAAAAAAGAAGATAGCAAAACTTTAGAAAGCTTAAGAACTTGAAGTTTTTTGACAAAACGAAAGTTTCCCTATCGATTTTTCAAAAAATATGTTAAATTTAAAGATGTATCAACGGTGGTATATGAGATAATGTACAGTGTTTATTTGGTGAGTCTCTTGCTAAAGACGACGACAACTTCAACAAATCCTAACCAGCATACAAAACTGTTTATACTCTCTTAGCATAAGTGATGGTGTCGAATTTTAACAAAGAAACATTTCTGCTTTAGAGAAGTGCTCTATGGAGAGCTTCTGCTGATGGATCTTTAGACGTTGTGCGATATTTAGTGGAGCACAAAGCCGATGTTAACTGTAAAGACTACGATGGGGTAAGACAGTTTTGGAACTAAAACAGATCTCTAAACTTTTGTTGTTCAATTTACTTTTGTAAGGTGGTTGTTTTAAAAACGTTTTTATATTTTCAAAACTTTTTAGATTTCAAATCGGTAATTCCAATAAGATCCCAGGTTGCATTCATTTTTCAGGCTACGTTAAGTAGAATTGTAAAAATTTAGAAATTTAATGCTTTAAAGGAAACACGCAAGTGCTTAGTTACGACGTCATAAATTATAAATCCAAAAAAAACCTTAAAAAATCAAAGAGATTTTTGTGCTGTAAGTGGTAAACAATTTACCATTCAAACGAAGCGATTCCAAAAACGCGTCTAGAAATATGTCTATAGCTTATAAATAAAACTACAAAAAAGGACAGGTGAGAACACTGCATAGAAGAACTTTATAGAGCGATTACGCTCATTGTCAGTGAACCAACTTTGAATCAAAAGCTTGCTTAGCCTAAAAAAATTACGCTTATGTGACCCTTATTCAGTACCGCAAGTCTTAGAAATAACTGTAATACAGTCATAACGACAGCCTATCATTTAATTTCCAGCTGTTTGCAAAAGATTCAGATTTACAGCAAACAGACTTCTCGCTCATTTCAGCATTCACCACTTCTTGTCGCAGTCTCAGCAGATCATATTAAAGTGGCCAAATATTTGATAGAAAATAAAGCAAATGTTAATGATGCAGATAATCTTGGGGTAAGGATTTTTTGAAGTTAAAACCAAGAAAATTCTACTCTAAAGTACATTACTTTAAAGCATATAAAAAGCATATTTTTGGTTCTAAACCAAAAGATCGTCAACTACCTACTGATTCAAAGATAAACTGTGCATTATATCTTATTCAGTTTGTATATCTAAAAACTACCACTCTAACTAAAAATAGAAATAAAGAGTAGCAGCGACTACAAATCCGTAAATTTTTTAATTTGCTAACAACATAAGTTCATTTATTGGATAGCGTCATTCTCTACTCTGCCTTCACACTGAACATTTTTATACACGAATAATAACAAAAAAGCTGTTACTTTGTTATTAGCCATAATTATTTAAGAAAACGATATTTTTTGCACCAATGAAAATAGAAAATACCATACCTTTTTTTTTTTTCACTAAAACGCAGCTTAAGTTAGTAGGAAATTACTTCCACGAAAAACACTGTATCATAACGATGACCTATGCGTTTACATGAGTACTTGAAGTATAAAAGCTGAAGCACAGTATTTTAAAGTATAGAAGAATAAACAGGAACATTAGAGCAATTTTTTAAGTCAGCAAATATTTAGTTGATCAGTACGCCCAAGGAAGTAAAATCATCATACCGCAGGCTTCCTCCCTGCGTTACCCTGTAAAACAAAATTTACTTATTCTTTTCCATTACTCTCCATCTTTTTACAGACTAAAAATAGAGTAACAAAACTTGCTAAATTAAAACCATTTTAAAACAAAAGTTATTCAATGTGAAGGGTTTTTTTTTCAACTGCATATGTATATTCAGTTTCAAACCGAAAAGTCAACTGTCTAAGAAATGACTCCAAAATTGTGTACAAATCGGAAAAATGTTTTATTTGCAAATTATTTTGCTGCAATATTTGCTGCAGAAATCTTTCAGCAGAAAAAAAAAATCTTATCAGGAATGAAATTCAAAAAACAGTATTGTGAAGTGCATAATGCACTGACTGTAACCAAACTTTAGTCTTTCTGCAGTATCTGACTAAAGCACCATTCTGGTGACTGTAAAAGATATTGCCTTTTTCCAACACTTCATTTTTTCCCACCGGGTCCTCTTTTCGCTAACGTATCAGTGCTATCTGTAATGTAGTAATAGGTATGAAAGATGAACAGACTACAAAAATGACAGCAGAAGGAAATTGAAAACAATCAAAAATTAAAATCTATTTAGCAAACACCATTGCTGGTTGCATCGTTAAAGAATTTCCTAGAAATGGTCACTCTGTTAACGAGTCACAATGCAGAAATGAATACCAGCGACAAATATGGGGTATTTATTACACACCTAACCACAAAAATCTTTACACAAATCTTTTTATTCTCTAAATATTATTGGTCATCAAAAAGCAATTCTTTTTCATAGAAACTTCAAGATTTTATTGAAGTAAAGAAAAATACTGGAAAACTGTGCCGTTTAAAATTTGCATTAAGTGAACATAACTGTTCTGTAGTTTAGGTAACACCACTGCATGCTGCATACTCAAGAAACCATAAAGAAGTGTTGAAAGAACTGATCGAAAAAGGAGCCGACACAAGCGTCAAGAATAGAGATGGAGTAAATGCTTATTTGCATATTAAAAACTGTCAACTTCTGAATCTTTCGATTATCTCTTACCAATGTACTGCTTCTTATTCTGACCATCTTAAATAGCCATAGTGTAGCAGAAGATTTGTAACATGTAAATGATAACAAACATTCACAGTATTTTGCTTTCCTCTGTTTATACAACTAAAAATTAGAAATCTAGCCAGTATTTTTGCAAAAACCGTATTTCGGCCTTTTTTTCTGTTTAAACGCTAAAAGTGATAAATATGATATATAAAAGTATTAGACAAAATTGTTTTTGAAATTGTTCAAACCGCTTTTTGGTTTCAGAAAGTAAAAAACTTTTGAAGCTGCAGCTCTTACAGATTTCTAAGTTTCTCAATGACTTAACTAATTGCAAGACGTTACAAAACGTAAAAAGATCTATTGAAGCAAATACTGTTAAAAGTTGATTTTATCAAAATATTGCATATTTTTTAACTGATGTTGTAAACTTTTTTAAGTCTCGCTAGCTGCTAAAGGTTTGAACATTCTTAATATTTACAGCAATTTTCTCACCTCAGTTTTAAGAAAGTTATAATAGATGCACTGCCGAATTTCATTGAAACAGTTTTTGCTTTAGGAGACATTGTTAACGTTGGCGTGTTCAAAAGGACAACTTGAATGTGTCAAGTATATTTTGGATAAAAGAAGTAGCTCAAAGAAGTTTGAAGACGAGGTAAGAGTACAATTTTTAGGAAACTCAAGAAAATTAGTGATCTAACGAATTGCCTATTCGCCACCAATTATTCTCTCGCTTTTTTTTTCTTGTTAATCAGATCAGTAACAGAACTCAAAGAGTTCTGCTATAGACAGAAAATTAGTTAACAATTCATTATAAGAGCGCTTTTAAAGATTCGTTCAAAATTTCAACTATCGTGCAATTACAATGAAATAATTAAAGTTAGCTTAGAATCACTAATAAAATATCGCTCGTAATTAAACCACCCGACATCGCGAAAAATGTAAAAAGCGGAGAAAAATAATGCTGTAACAGTAATGAGCAAAATTTCTTCAATACCCTTCTCTGTGCTCAAACATTTCTGAAAGATTTTGAAATAAATTTTACTCTCACTTGAGGCTCAATTTTCTGCTTAATATCACAGCTCCTAAATTAGGTAGTTATAAATTAGACTGCAAGATACAATCTGGTGGCGATTTGGTTGCGTTGCTTTCAGATACCAGCGTTCTTTGCTGCCATATTGCATGAAAAATTCGAAGTGATAGAATACTTGGTAAAATATGGATTTAGCATCAAGATGACAAATAAAGACGAGGTAAACCTCTGTGGTATAAAATGAAGGTTTCGGATTAGTTCTTTATCTACTGCTTTCTACTCTCCACTTCTTCTCGAGCAAACAACGCAATATCTTTTTTGCTGTTCTCTGTTAGATTTAATTTGCTAAGTTTTGATACTACTGTCTAAGAAATTTTATTGTTTATGAAAATTATTTGGGGAAGATGATTTGTTTTTTAAACATTAATCAGTAAATTTTTTGTGAACACCAATTTTCAAAGTTTCGTTTCATTTTAAAACCACTCGTTGAAAAATTAAAAATCAAGAATATGAACACTCAAAGATTTGAAATTGTATTTCGTATTCATTTTTTTT